>JAOXYM010000025.1:8297450-8307948 GCA_028567055.1 Leptatherina wallacei
ATATATAGATTTATTGCATTTTGTTGGCCCCCACAACATCCTTGTCTTACTAGTATACTGTTTATCTGTGTGAAAGCTAAACGATATAATAAAATATATAAAATTCTTGCAGTTTACCATATAGGCTATACACACAGCTGAACAAAATTAGTGAAAAATAGTTAAAAAAAAACAAAAAACAAAAACGATCCTGTGTTATCAGCTAGCTGAAGCGACTCCAGGCTGCTCCAGCAATCACAAACCAATCGACGACTAATTTGTCCTACAACCTTAGCTGATACACAGCAGCACTGCTTTTCACAGTTTTACAGATTCAATGGGTTTATTAACCAAAAGATTGCAACCAAAATCTAAAACTAAACCTACGAGCTCGCTGTTGTCACGATACTCACTCTCGACTTGAGCTTGAACTTCGACCACCAACAGAAGAATCAGCAGCAACGGGCACCAAATCCAGTGAGACATTTTTTCTCTGCTTCGTTATCCCTTAATACAACTCTTCAATCTCCAGTCACCGTAAAATCACTGGAAACCTTGCGGTCGCCTGTGTTTTGGTCCCAGCAACCATAAAAGCGTCATGCTGGACTGCAGTTAAAAGTTTCGTGTGAAACACATCTGCCCTGCTTCTCTTCTTCTGCCGCTCTGACTGCTGAATCGTGTTCGCGAAGAAATCTCGCTCTAAATCCCGCGATATCTCAACCACTGAAGCCCTTGCCAGGCATCATGCAAATTTCTTTGCAAGTGTCTTAGTTTAAATGATATATCACGTTTATTTCTCTTCATTATTAATCGCTAACATTTTGTTGTTATTCATATGCTCTTCAACTGTGAAAAGAAAAACAATAATGCTGGAAAAACACTTTCAAACACTACCATTTTGTGTCTGTACTTCATAAAATGTTTAGTTATAGACTCCATAGAACTAGAAAGCATATCCATGTCAAGCTGGTGGGAATGTTATCTGGGAAACACTTTTAAAATCATTGAAGCCATTTGATATGAGAAAATAACATTTTATGCCCTAACTTCTCAAATGTAAGGATATCCTCATCACATCAGCAAAGATCTTAGAGCAGTAGTTGCTGCCCATCAACCCGGGAAGAGTTATGAAGCCACTTTCAGACCGTTTGGAGTCCATCTCAGTAAGCCATCAAGTTAACTCCAAATTCAGAAAAAAGTGCAATAAATAAGACCCAAAACACTCCAAATCTACAGGCCGCAATTATCATTTTAAGTGTTAAAAGCAGGAGAAAGCTTCTTCTCTCTAAAAAGAATATGGCATTACAGCTGATGGCATATTCTTGGTAAGTTGGCTCATCTGAGCGATGCCCTTTGCACAGCAGAGACCAAAGAGGTGGTGTTCGGTCAAACAATGCAGCTCTACATCCTGTGAAAACCAAAGTCGATCATATCATCACTAACATCTCATGCCAACGTTGAGCATGGCAGCAGAAGGGTGATGATTTTTGGGCTTGTTTTGCAGCTAAAGCTTAACTGAAACTGGGATCATGTAACAGAACAATGATCCCAAAACACAGCAGCAAATTTCCAACAGAAATATTGAAAACGAAAAGAATCAAAGTGTTACAAAGTCCAAATGTCACCATGATTAAAATTCATGTTGTTTATAGCATGTTGTTATATTCAAAACCCAAGTCTGAAAGAAAATGTGCTCTTTTGTTTATGATAGCACATGGTTATAAATATGCAGGCAATTTTTGTACACTGGTAACTTGCACCATTAATGGGTCACTTTATCCTTCCTTATTCTTGTTTTTTTTTTGTCCAAGTAATAATATTTACAAAGCAAATTTACTCACTTTCCTTTGCAGTGAAAGAAGTAAATGGCTGTTCGAGCTATTTCCAAGTCACGGATACAGTTTCTATTCCTGTTTTTAAGCTGTTGTTGACAATCAATGCAACAACTAAAACAGTAGTGAAAGGGAGAAGTTGTTTTCCCAAACAGGCCACCAATACAGAACCAGAAACGTAAAACATTTTAAAATGAGAATAAATCAAAGTGAATACTGCAAAGATAATTCATAATCTCAGATTTATTTCAAATGAAGTCCTTCTTTCACTCTCTTTTTTTTTGTTTTTTTTAAACCCACACAGGCACCACAGGTTCATGCACACTGGCAAAATAAGCAAACATTTCTGAAATACAAACAAAAACATGAGGAGGCTATGAGGACGGGCTGCTTGCATCTGAATGAGCGCACGGGGATGTGGCTCTGGGGGTAACATGCTGTCGGACACTTCGCCTGAAGAGTCTGTGGGTTGGAAGCTGAGGTTGGTGTGTGACAACAGACTGTACACTTTGTACACTGTAATGGCAGCAGCGGGGGCGAAGTGGGAGGAGGGCATATTTGATTTTAAGTTTTCCGTAAGCTAACGTCAGCGCTGGTGAGTAGCGGCGACAGTGATGTGCTCTCTGATTGGTCATCTCCCTTTAAAATGAGGAACGCCTCACGACTGATTCCCAGAAGCTCTCTGAGTCCGCTGTTTTCCAGCTGAAATACAGAAACAAAACACACTTTCACACACCATCAACAAAGCTGCCGATTACCACCAACAACAAATTGTTTACAATTTAAATCAAAGATTAAAGTTCTAGCTGAACAGACCTTTATAATTGCCCCATGTGGGCTTAGCTGGATTTCATTATCTTACTTTAACACAAAGCCCAAGTGTCACAGAGGAGCTATTTACATCAGATAAACATACATTTGTCACTTTCTGCTTTATATGCAAATAAACACATAGCCTAAATCACATACATTTATCGGTAGAGCGCAACAATCATGCAAAAAATACCTTTTAGATCATAATTAATAGTTGTATTTAGCAGAAATCAGTGTCATATAAAAAAAAGAAAAGCTTAATTAAGTTTTTGTGTTTGCATATTCCTTTTTGTAGTACTGCTATCATTCCATGCATGCATAAATGTCAGAAAAACCCTAAAGAATGAACTTTACAGCCTGTTCTACATCTATGAGATGAAAGTGCCATGTTATATATGAAGCATTCTCCCCACATATCCTTCTTGAGATGCTTTAACATTAATACGTCCCATGTTACATTAAAACGCTGGTTGTGATCTACAGTACTCCGCACTGCTCAGCTCTAAACATTCAGGACAAGGACTTCATAGTTGTTGCAGGAAAGGACCCAAACATGTGGATGTTACTGCAAATAAAACGTCACTTGGGATGTTTTCACGTATTTGTGCAGTTTGTTGCTTTCTTCTGTATAGTAGTTGTAAAAAAAAACAGTCTCTGTAAGGTTTGGGATGTTAAAAACACCTTGTGCAGCAGGGTTTCATGTTAATTTTACCTCTAACTGTTTAATCCTCTCCTCATCTTCGCATATCCGCCCCTCATCCACCTCGATCGCCTTCCGCATCACAGAGGCCATCTCGTTGATCTTGTCTATGTGTGCTTGCATTTCCTTCAAGAGAGAAAACAAATGAGAAACTTTTGTGATCATAGAAATATTTATTCATCCAAGTGTTCTCTTGAATTTATTCAAGTTTACTTAAGTCATTCTTAAATGTTTTTAAGTAAAGTGACCAATTAACATTATTCACTTTAAATGTAAAGAAAATCTTAGAAAAGCATTTAGATTTCACTCACAGTGGTGTGCTGCTCTTTAAGCTGGGTGACGATGGCCGGGTCGTCCCTCTTGCTGGCCATAAGAAGCCTAAAGACTTGTTCCCTGTATTTGGTCATGATGAGCTCTAACGCAGACTGGTGTTCCTCCAATGACGTCCGGAGCTCTGCAGGAAGAGAGAGCACACATTTCTGCCTTTAACTGTATTTGTGTTTCCCAGATATACTACATGGGAGAAAAGCATCTGTCCCCTTCATGTTGCATTTCTATATGAAACCAAAACATCCCTTTTATTAACTGAAATTTTCTTTAGAGTCCGTCTATATTTAGTATCAACACAGGTCCTGGATGATCCAATCTCAAGTGGGCACCTTTAAGTACACGTGTTCATACCTGGTGTTACACTGCCTTCTCCATACGAGTCCACAGTGACCACAACAAACAAAAATGACTATTTCTACTGAGGCCCCTCAGATAAAAAGCCTCCTGGTAATCCATTGTATATAAGCCTCCCAAAAACATTTTTATAATTTATCAGAAAAATAGTTTTTTCAGTGTATTCCAGATTTCTTTTAAATCATCTCCATTGTGCTGGCAGCTGTAACGAATCTTTCATGTATTAGTTTTTACAAGCCCATTTCACTTGCAAACATTCTTGAAACCACATGAGCTTCCATGTTATGTCCACAGGCTACAATACCCAATGAAAATGGCTGCTGCAAGAAAGCACATGGCCTTTTTCAACTCTGCAGTAAACAGAGCTTGTTTGGTGTAAGGCTCATTAAGGTGACTCCCAGGACCGACAGGACAGATGCAGAGCTTTGGAGCTGGGCTCACAGCTGCTTTGATTCTGTCACTGCAGAAATTAAAAGACAAGCATCAAGCTATCAGTGAATGATATATCCTGTTGAGTTCTACAGAATAAAATTTTGACTTAAATAAGAAGAGCAGGAAAACATCCTGGTAAAAACACAGCTGCTTGCAGTTGGAGTCAAGTCAGGTCAGTAGGGCGTCCTTCAATCTGGCTCGGGACATATTCCTTTTTGGACTGCTGAACTATTGTGGATCAAAATGTCCTGGACCACCTCTGAATGTGGCCCGGGTGACTGAATCCAAATGTGTCTTGAATCTGACTCGAATATATTCACATCTGTACTTCGTGCTGCTGACTTGTGATTGGATCATTCAGGATGCATGTTAGCACCAGCTCTGAACAACCCCTTAGGTGGTAGTGCACAGTACAAATGAGCTACATAAACCACATGATTAATTTGTGTCTACTTTAAAACTGGACTAGGAATTAACCCCAACCAAATTAAACATTAAGGGCGATGGTATACCTTTGTTTTCCTGCTGGAGCTCTCGGATCTGACGGTTTTCCTGCTGGATTCCCATAACTAGACTGGAACGAGGCCGATGCCGTGCAACTTCGTTCAATTTATCAATCTCCTCCTGATACTGCAAGCATGAAACAATCATAGAAGATTTCAACAAACAAATTTAAAGTTTCCATGTTAGTTCCTGTTGTTCCACTGTTAGTATACAGACTGTTATGGATGGATCTGTGCTGGGTACTGCTCTTAAGTCCCAAGAGGAATGTTGCAAAAGCTGTTCAATATAATGGAAAATGCTGCACACCCTCAACCTAACATAGTGATCAAACAAAGAGTCTTCAGTTCAGTCAAAGGTTTCATCAGCACTACTGCAAAAAAAGAACGGGGAAGATTATTCCTGCAGTAATTCTATGCAATAACTTATGACTAATAACTATTGTTGATTCTTTATATAAAGTGCTATTCAATTTAGTAAGTGTAGAAATGTCCCACACTTTTCTGGTAAAACACTGCCCCCAAGTGGTAATAAACATCCTACTAAATGTTTATTAAAAAAACTGATAAGAGCAGTCCATCAGCACCAAAGTCATGTGACAGTTTACCTGTTTCATGGCTTCCACTCGCTTGTTGAGAGATGTTGTCTGCTCGATTAACATCTCAGCTGCGTTGTCGTGGTTACGAAGCCTCTCCACTAATGATTTGGCATCTGCCAGGACCTTCTCTAAACTGCAATTCATACCTGAATGGATGCAAGTTAGTACAAACTATGAGAAAATGTTAAGACAAAAACCTTTCTAAAAATGTGTGGGTGTTTCACTTAAAAGCTGAATAACTCACTGTTAGCCAATAGACATTTGATTTGAGGCTTTACATTGAGAAAATGAAAATGAAGCAAGGCTTTAAAGATTACTTCAGGCTTCTTATTTGACAGAAAATTAACTTGCTTTTAAATGTAATCAGATTTTTATGTGATGATAGATTGGGATTGGCAAACAACATTATGTCTTCTCAAACAATTTGTCACACCACTTTCTAACCTCTTATGGGGTGAAGAATAGTACAAATCAGACTAAAAATGCCCACGTGTAAAATAAACTTAAAAGCCTAGAATTTTAATGATCCTATCCAACCCTTATTGTATTCAACTTGTCTCTAGCCCTAAGGTCTTCCTACCCATGATACTTTGGATTGCAGTCGTTAGTTAATTTGCTCACGCTAACATTAACCAATTGTGAGAGATAAATTTAGTAAGTCATATTAAATAATTACTTTATTTCTATGACGCACAAATATTTTCTAATCGAGTTAACTGACATTATTTTAGTAACACTAACATGTCTCTGCTAACTTCTTAGCTTACTAATCACAGTAAAGCTGCCATGCAAATCCACTTATGGGCTTATACCACAGACGAGTTCATGTATACAATAGACAGTCATCAAAAACAGTTATGCCTATCTTAAATTGGATAATGACTGAAATAATAATACTGTCGTACCTGGAGAGTTCAAAGTGCAAGACATTGGAATCTAGCTAGCTTCTTACTTCCTGTTGATGTCTTGTAGTTAACATTAGCTACAAGCTAACGTTAACCTCAATTACAAACTCTGGCGCAGCTCCATTCCTTTATAATTCCCAACGAAATGTCAGAATATATAAAAACAATTATTTAAACACAGTTCTCCTCAGTTGTGAAGTTAGCCGTGGTGAAAACAGCAGCTGCTAACGCTAACTCAAAGCTTCGAAAATACCGTTGAGTACTGCGAGACTTGATGTTTATAGTCTCGCGACGATGACAGCGGAATTTCCTGTAAGTACAAAAAAAAGAAAAAAAATCCAAAACATGGCGGACCGGCTAACACAACTTCAAGATGCTGTCAATTCGGTAAAGTAAAATAAATGTAACCAGAATGAAACGCAAAGTATCATGTTTGTCGTTATATAATGTGTAACATGAAGGCTGCACTTACACTTATGACAGTAGTGGTCCCACGGTTAACATTGTTCATCGCTGTGTTGCTAACAAAGCTAACAATGTTAGCTATCGTCCAGGTGCATGAATGTGAGCATTGGGGAAATATATATTTACTACAAGAATTACAATTATCCCACACTGTACTGCCGAAGTAGTGCTAGTAACATTGACGTTACTCTGATTGTGTTGAGTATTTAGAAACTTGGTGTCCGACTGCATTGTCAGTAGCTTTATTCACTTCAATGTTTTGCTCCGTTTTTCCAGCTCGCCGATCAGTTCTGTAATGCCATCGGTGTTCTGCAACAATGTGCGCCACCTGCATCCTTCAATAACATCCAGACGACTATCAACAAGGATCAACCATCAAATCCAACTGAAGGTCTGTTTGGTTCTATATGTAAAGTTCTGTTTCTTGGCGGTAATGTTAAATCTTGGTATTACATTTTTTGGCCTACACTTTTAATGTAGTATGTATTTAATTAGATTAATTTAAATCTAAATAATAATATCCATCCATAATTTAATTGTTATGATTTAACATTATATACAACATCATCTTTTTCATCTTTGACTAGAATACGCACAGCTGTTTGCAGCTCTCATAGCCAGGACAGCCAAAGATGTGGATGTGTTAATCGACTCTTTGCCCAGTGAAGAGTCCACAGCAGCTTTGCAGGTCAGTACATTCATGTTCAGAATATGCATTTCAGTTACAGACTCGATGCTTCAGGGATATACACAGAAGTCCTGTTAGCATTTCTAGCTTTCAGGCAGCAGGGGGAGCCAGTTGAATACCTGTGTTGCCCCTTTTTGGGCCAGTGTTAGAGCTTCAGGAGTGCTGCTGTCTCCCATTTCCTTCCCTGGAAATAGAAGGATACATGAGATCAAACACAAATGACCCTCTCAGAATATCTGGGTGAAAAATAATGCAAGTCATATGAGTGCTCGGTTAATATATTTATGGAATGACTGTCAAGATAGTTAAATAAATCAAGTTAGCTTTACAACTCAAGTTTTTTTTTTAGCTCTTTTTGTTACTAGACATAGTCTTTAAACAGGGTCACTCTTAAGCTAGTTTGTAGATTATGTTAATTACACAAAAAAATTAAGAACCTTGAATGCATACTGGGACTGATATGCAAAGCTACAGATGACAGTGCCTTATACAAATCTCCTCTTTCCTCTGTATATCTTTCAAAAATATTTTGTTGGATCTCCCCTTTATGTCTGATCAAAGGATCCATTTGACTTGATATCACTTTGATAATATCACAACAGTCATGCTGCCCAGAGATGTGTTAATTTTTCACATATCTCCTTTATTGATGATGGACGTGTATGACCCTGGTGTAAAGTCAACCTATGTATTAACATTATTTCCCTTTCATATTTGAACCAGATCAATTCTGACATTGTAATCTTGGAATATGCCTTTGCCGGAAGGGAGGAAAAAAATCAATGCAAAATTAAATTTAGACTTGACTTACTGAAGCAAACTAAGATCATAGCACTGCCCAATAAGCTCATTAAGTAGGCTTTATTAGTGCACTTCATGCGCTGCCCTTATAGTCAGTTAGCCTGATGTATACCATGAGTACCATTTTTTTACTCAACCACAGAATATGTCTTGCAGCATGGTTGCTTAAGGATTGGCAGGTTCACTGGACATTTGAGTGTTTTCTGGATTTATTGAACTTACCAAGAAGCACAAATTTGATCAAATGAGCGTAATGTGTAAGGTTTACTTGCAAAGATTCAATATTTAAACGATACAAGTAATACGTTTTTCCAGGAGGTTGATTTGCATCTAATTCTATGAATTTAAAGTGAGACTTCATTTTTCTATGAGCTATTTAAAAGTGTTAAAAAACCCAAAAACATAATAGAAATGAATGTCTGTGATGTTTTATCAGGCAGCAAGTCTGCGACAGCTGGAAGAGGAGAACCATGACGCAGCAGCTCATCTGGAGGAGGTGGTTTACCGCGGTGATATGCTGCTGGAGAAGATCCAGAATGCTCTGGCCGACATCGCTCAGTCTCAACTCCGCACTCGCAATGGAGCACCCAGCCAACCGTCACCATCCGAGTCCTGACCCACAGGAGCTTTTGACACTTTTCACTCATATTTAGAGTCTTTGTTCTTCATCAAATGCAGGTCTTAGATCTGTTAAACACTGTTTGTCTGAGCAAAAAAATACTAGACACTGAAAGAATTTTGTGAAGATGAGACAAATGGGATGGTTTAACGGGACTGGATTTGTACCGAATATTTTTCATGACACCATGTTCAGAAAATGAACTCCTTATGTTTATAAAGTGTCTGTTTTTTCATGTTTTATGTACATTATATTGTATTCTTTTTTTTTAATCTATATATTTGAAAATATTGTTCCGTCTTCAGTCTGTTTTAAAAGGGACATCACTCAGCCCTCGATGAATCTGTGACTATTTTTGAATAAACACAAGAGTTTTGATTTCCCCCCCTCCCAACTCATACCCTAAACATACCCTAATGTGATGCCTATGTTGATATCTGTTCATTTTGAATGATTATTTTTGTACTTCTCTGTAATAAATGAGGGAATCCTTCCATGCAAGTCTTCAGTTTTGCCTTTTTTCACAATCAAAACTCTGTTGTTGTATTCTTTGTTTCAAAATCCACAAAAATGTTTCAGTGTGACAGGTCTGGATTGGAGGTTGGCCAGCTCAGCAGTCTTAATGCAGAGTCTTGCTTCAGAAATGCGCCAGACCTTTTTCTGGAAATTCTCTGATTTGATTAGCAGCTCAATTCACCAAAACCTGCACAAAATATTCGGTGTCCGCGTTGCTTTTATGATGTGCAAGTGACCAGAGATGGCAAGTAATGAAGTACAAATACTCTGTTACTGTACTTAAGTAGATTTTTCAGGTACTTTGTACTTTTATAAGTATTTATTTCTCTGATGACGGTTCTTTCTACTCCTTACATTTCCCAAAAAGGCTTGTTACTTTATAGCCAAAGCCTTTTTTGTTATTATTTCTTTATGCGCCTCGACACCAACGCGTGTGAAATGTTTTGGGTTTTGAAAGACACAGATTCTCAATTCAGAATAATCAATTCCAAATTAAAAACCATCATGTAACCGTAGCCAATGTGAAGGGTTTTTCATTGAGCTTCACTGAATGCACGGTGTGCAACTTTTTTCCATGTTTAATGTATCTGGCAGGGAGGTTGCACCGTGTTTATTGTAGCAGAAAATAGCTCGAGAAGCTTATTTTCATCTAGTTCCTGGATGAGCCGCTCACAATAACACACCTGTACAGTGTTAAACTATTGTTACCTGATGTGTTCATAAAAAACGTGCTATTAAAAGGTTAAGAGTTGGGCCCATGAGCAGGATGTGTGACACCATATTAGAAGCTAATCTTCGTCCAAAATTCAATGTCCAGAAGTGTGATGTGTTAACCTGAAGTGTACAATACTGAAGTACTATATGATGAAGTAATGAGGACACTAGGCAGGTATATGATGAAATACATGAGGATACTAGGCAGGTATATGATGAAGTACATGAGGATACTAGGCAGGTATATGATG
>JAOXYM010000025.1:8308419-8334821 GCA_028567055.1 Leptatherina wallacei
CTAGGCAGGTATATGATGAAGTACATGAGGATACTAGGCAGGTATATGATGAAGTACATGAGGATACTAGGCAGGTGGTTGTTGCTAAAGTAGAATCCATATAAATGATCCTGTGTTTAACAGCTTTGCAGCCAGTGAATTATGCAATAGAAATACTTTTTACTTTTAAAATTACTTTTGAGTACATTTCATAGCCTGTACTTTTTACTTTTACTCAAGTAGTTTTTTTACATAGGTATTTTACATAATAAGTAAGAAATCTGGGTACTTTTGCCATCTCTGCAAGTGACCCATACCACATGGACTATTTAGCCTAATCACACATTCTTGTTTTGCTGTCAGGAAATCTCAGCTCTTTTTTTTAAAAAAAGAAAGAAAAAAGAATTCCTAGAAAACTGAAGTAATTTCTTCTCAATACATTTTAAATTTCCGCTTTCCTGAGTCCGTCTTCATATTTCAGCTACTTTATGATGTCTGGGTTTAAAGCAGTGCTACATGAGAGCTCTGATAATTACAGCCACTTGGAGGGAGTTTACAACTATGGTCACCTTGCACAAAGATTTTGTCAGATTCTCGATAAGGAAATCAAGTTGTTTACTTACATGTATCATGACTCATTATTTTTCAACAGTTTTGAAACCACAAATCAAGAAAAGTTGGGACGGTACAAAAAATGCATCAAAATTGTTTTATTTCCTTGCAGAACCCAATGCACAAATAAAGTGAAGTTATTTAGATTTTAGGTTTTTCTCCTTCTCCGACATGCCTGAATCAAATGAATGGCTCATTACCAGGCCTCTGCAGAGCTGAATGACATGACATTAGCAAATTGAACCATTTGATTCAGGTGTGTTGGAAAAGGGATGCATCTAAAAGTTGCAGGATAGTAACTCTTGAGGACTTGGGCACCCCTACCTTAAGCCATTTATGTAAGTATAGAAGAATTACACCTGATATGCTTACTTGTTTGGTATCTATAGTGCTAGACTGTCTTTTAGGTGTTATGAAAAGGAATAGTAGCAATATAGTTGTAAAAGCTCTATTGATCCAAAAATTTTTTAGGATATGTTTCAGGCCTTAAATGCAGGGATGGATGTATATCAATAAGTTCTCTTATTTTGGGTTCATGCTGTCTGCAAAGTAATTAAAGTCGTGTTTTTCTTATTTTAAGCTAGATTTGAATACAACCAAATGCTATAAAACTAATGCAACCTTACAGGCATTCAAAGAAAAAAAAAAGTGTATGTGGGGGGGCATCAAAATTTTGAGGAACTAAGCTCTGGCTTAGTGTACATTTCATGATGTTTTTGAGGACATAAATAGCTTTGGGGAAAAATGAGGGGGTGAAAAAGAGAAGTGAACAGATGATGACATAAAAATAAATCTAAAAATATGTTTTTTTTTCTCTTTTAGTCTGGGAACTTAAATTCTTATTTCCTCTGACAATACTAAGCAGGGCTCGGCTACTCTGGTCCTTGAGGGGCCGTGTCCTGCAGCCTTTAAATGTTCCCCTACTTCAACACACCTGATTCAAATTAATGGGTAATTAACAGACTCTTGATTTCAGTAAAAAAAGAAAAGAAAAAATGACTCATGGTTCTGGGATGGTTCTCATCCATAAGACTCAACCTTGCGCAGTACAGGCTACAGGCCAGAGATTTTACAGCCCAAATCTAAATATAGGAGCTGTGTCACAGCTCACTGGGCCCCATTGATGTGAGAAACATAAAAACAACCTTGTCTGCTGGTCACCACACCCAGAAGTGTTAGCAGGGTACACCCGCCCTTCTGTTGACATCATGGTCCTTACGGTAAAAGCACAACCCGTCCAAATAAGGAAATTTACGACAAATGAACTTAGCTGTCCACTCTAAACCCCCCTCCACTGTGGTTTGGTCAACACGGCTTTGTTGTCAGTGTTGGAGTTCTGTTATCTGTGCTTTTCAAAGGTAATCGGGGTCATCATTTTGCTTTACACCTGTCCTTTGTCCAAAAGACCTTTGGGATTTCTACAAGGAAATGGAGGATTCCAGATAGGGTGACCACATCTCTGACCACCTCTTAAGGGATTGCTGGAGGAAATAAGTCAGTTTCCTTTAAGTTTTCTGCTTTGTAACAATATTGGAACATGGGAGCATAATAATAATGAAGGGTTTAGTTTAAAGAGAGACCACTTTTGTTTGTCAGACAAGCTATGTTAAACTGCAGATCTAATACTTGCCTTTGTAGAAGACTTTCTCAGAATAGGAAAGCAGTCTGTCATTAGGACTCTTATCAGCTTCATGGTTCCTTTTAATCTCTTTTATTGTCTCCAGAAAAATGAAAGCTTGTTTAATGTCCACAGTTTGCATTCTGATGATTGCATAGTGAAAGTCTCTTAAAAGTATCAAATATGGTTTCTGACAGTTTTAGTCAACATTATTTATTATGTACCTTCTCATAGATTGCTGACCACAATATGACCATATATTGATCTTAACCTCTTGCTTCTATGGCATTTGATATTTAATCTTTACTAAATTGACAATATTAATACCATATAAATATGGTCTATTTTTAGTAAAGGTCTGTGCAAAGCACAACCCTTGCAGTGATGTAATACAGCTCCCAACTGTAGGTAGTACAGTATATTCTTTTATAGCTGCAAGTGCTTGCTAGCCAGCTGAACCTGCGTGCTGGGAAGGTACATATATTTTTATTGGTTGGTGCACCTGCTATTCTAATTTATTATCAGATTTGATTGGCCATAGAAAAACTTGCTTCCTTTTAGCGATCGGTGATTGGCTGCTGCTATCGTCTTTCAGGGCTACGTCATTGCGTTGCCAGAACGTCTGATGAGCCCGGTGGTCTCAGGAAGCAGCGGTTCTTGTTTTATATTTTGGTGGGATAAAGACTGTGGAAGCGCAGGATTTTGGGGAAGCAGGGTTCAGATGAAGACGGTTAAATACTGTTTTTTTTAATTCAGGGTTGCTTGTTGTCAGCGTCAGTAGACTTTTGTTATGATTTGGCGTTGATATCGGCGATGTTTACTGTTCACCCTGATAGGTTCTTCTGACGGGTAGCCACTGCTGCCTCCAGCCTTGAACTGCCTAAATATTAGGCAGAAACGCAATTACACATTTTATATTTTTCTTCTGGGTTGTGGGCCGGCGGCACGCCAATATTTTACTCTGGAGCAGGACACGGAGGTAGGTTAAAACCTTCTCACTAAAAACCTGCTTATTTTTATGCTGTTTGAACTGTATTCATTGCTGTGAGTACAACCTGCCAGTGTACTAGCTAGTCCTCGCGACACTGCTTCAAATTGACCGAATATCTCTATTTAAAAAGCACTATTTTTTTTTTTTTTAGAAAAAAAAATCTAAATTTAACTGTGTCACAGCAGTAAATATTATCAGTCACGCAGCAGTGACGGACCAAGCGTGGCAGATAGAGGTTAGCGTCAGTTTAGGTGAGACGACTGTTTTAAATGCAACCTTCACCATCACTGCTAGACAATGAGTGCAGCTAAACTCAGGATCACAATCACAGCAGCTGTGTTACATATTTAGAATATGAGTCAAAGTACATGCACTTGACATTTATATCATTTGCTTAAAAAAAAACAAAAAAAACAACAACCTCAGAAATATTATCACTTCCTGCTTTTTTTGTAGCGTAACTTTTTTTTGTACAGTTTTGAGTCTTTATTGTAGTAATAGTGTTGAACAATTGATATTACAATTTTTCTTGGGATCAATAAAAGTATGTATCTATCTTTATCTTATCTATCTGGAAAGGTTCAAATTACTTTTCAAATCATGTGTTTTAGATGAAAATTAATAGACGGCTTCAGAAACTATACATTTGTGGTGTTTTTTTTAGTGTTTAGGCTTGAATTTTTTGTGTGTGTGTGAATAATGTATGTATAGCACACACGTGTGCTCTGGCGTCATGAATGAGTCTTTTAATTCACAATGGAAAGGACTTCCTGTACAGCCCTGTCAGGGTGGAGTGGGACTGTTCAGAGCTCACTAACTAGAGAATTTGACAACAAACTGAGAAAATCTACTTTTTGGGGGGGAGGAAAGAAAAAAGTCACTCTTTTTGTTAAACCTAATAAATTGTATTCTTTACACAGAATTAGTCCAAGTTTACTGAGCTTGCTGATTATCTACCAGGTTGGGTGAATTTCATGTGCCAACAAGATCCATGTTGCCAACAAATGCTTGTAAATAGGGAAATGCTTCATTATCAGTGTTAAAACTTAACTTTGTCCTGTAAAAATGGAATTATTCACAACTTAAGAGTATCAAAAACACATCACTTGCAACCAGATGCTTAACTGGAGCCTTCTGTGGACTTCTGTTTTGATGGTCTGTTTAAGGCTGCATGCTTGAGTTTCTAAATAGCCTGCTTGCTTTTATAATGCCTTCCTTGTAAGTGCCTGAGTGGCGCAGCCTTGTTTGTTTAGCTATGGGGTGGATCTGGTTAACTTCAAGCCAAAATGAATTCCTCCAGGCGCAGTTAAAGGTCCTAACTGCCTCAGCTGTGTGATGCAACTGTTTTTAAATGATGTTTGATTTTCCACCTTGATGGGGCAACAAACACAAAGACAGAAGTGCACACACGAGCATCATGCAACAGTAGGAAAAGCATGTTTGTTTGCTGCTTCTTTGCACATTGAGGACCAGATTATATTCACTCTTTAACACAGATCATGACAGGATGTTTTTATGTTGTGCGTGTCTTCAAAATTGTAAAATATGTAGGCAACTAGTTCAAAAAGATTTGGGATAACAGGTCAAATTATATTTAAAAAGTTTTACAATCAGACTGAATTAATGGTATAAGTTCTGCCCTAATGTAGCATGTTGGTCTGACTTAGTTAATGCTCCTGATTTTATGGACACATTAATAATACTGGTATTGATCCATAACAATAGTTATGTAATTTTGCTGCTGCAAAATAGCTGTTTAGTAATAATACTTTGAAATAGACTTAAGAAAACAATAAACTGTACTATTTTCTCTTTAAATTTCCTTAATTAGGAAAGTATCACAATACAAAAATAAGAATATATCATCTCTTTTGTCAGGCAAAGTATAGTTCACCTAAATTCATGTGAAAAAGTATATATTCTTTCAACATTGGGTAAATACAAATTGGGCAAGTACAACCTTGGATGAACAAAATTACATTATATACTCTGTCATTTATTTAACAAAAACTAAGCCAAACAAACAAACTACTAACAGCCTGTGATTGTTGTTGCTTGTCGATCCACCTTTAGTAACATTAACTTGAAGTAATGGTTTTCTGCATCATGTTATCAGTCTCACAACATTGTTGAGCAATGTTGACACACTCGTCTTCACAGCGTTGCTAAGGTCCATTGAGGTTTGCCGGCATTAATTTACGCAGCTTTGTGACGGTTCAACCACAACGTTTCAGTCAGCTTGAGGTCTGGATTTGCTGCTGTGTTTGAGATCATCGTCCTATTGTAGTGTCATCGTTCCTGGCCCAGTTTCAGTAAAGCTTTAGCTGTCAGACAGATGGACTTCACACATTTGATGGTAGAATACTTTGATATACAGAGAAGTTCATGTTCAGTTCAGTACATGCAAGGTGTCCTGCGGCTGCAAAACAAACCCAGATCATCAGCCCTGCATCACTGTTCTTGACGGTTGGTATGAGGTGTTTGCACTGATATGCTTAACATGGCGCTGCACATTATGACCAAACGTCTCCACTTTGGTCTCATCAGCTTTAAGGTCATATTTCCTTATAGTCTCATGGGGTGTTCAGATGACACCTTGCAAACCTACGCTGTGACGCCATGTTCTTTTTAAAGAGAAGAAGCTTTCTCTTTAAAAAGAACATGGCGTCACAGCGTAGGTTGCCATACTTGTTCAGTCTTTTTCTACTTATACTGTTCTGGATTTTAATATTTAATATGCTAACTGAGGTCTGTAGAGTCTGAGATGTAGCTCTTGAAGTTTTTGCTAGTTTTCTGTGCTCTGAACAGTCTGATTATGAGCAGAACCTGCTGGGCTGGCCACTACTGAGAGGATTGGCACCTGCCTTGAATGTTTTCCACTTGTGAATAATATTTTGCGCTCTAGAATAGTTTAAAAAAAGATGGACAGAATTGTTTCTATAAAATTGTTGCTGATGTCTTTCCTCCTTGGCATTGTGTTATCACACACCTGAATGCTCCAAACCTGCAAACCGCCAAAGTTTCTGCTTTTGTAAAGGTGCTCACACTCGATGATAATACATTTAATCAAGTTTGTTTAATTAAGTTGCTACTTACAGATTGCTTAAATGTCCTGTGTTTTTATTCACCACCAACTTCCAAACCATGCCAAAGAGTTCTTTTGAAAAGCTAGCACCAGTGGTCAACAGTGAGTCCATAAAAACCTTTCCACTGGTTTGCAGCAGTGGTCTGACTGCCTTACTCAGTTAATCACACCAACATAAGATGACATGAAAGGAGCTGATTAACAAGTTTTGAATTATAATGGCTCATGGCAATCTTTATCACAGCTCACAACATTCTGCAATGTTCTGGTATTTAGTTCATTCAAATGAAAGAGATGAGAATGATAGACTTTCTCTTTTTTTTTTTTGCATCAGGCTACTGTCAGTCTGCAGCCAGTGAAAACTCGACGTAGAACCAGTTAATCAGAGAAACCTCTTTGTTTTCGATTTTAATCTGTTAGAGGGGAAAGAAGTATTTAGAGGCTTTTTAATGAGCAAAAATACCAAAATACTTCACAAGTACTTCTTCACCCCAAAAGATAAGCGCTGAAAATCTTCCTGTCACTCTTATATTGTATTTTGTTATGCACCCGTCAAAACATACAGGCCCTTTCCAAAAAATTAGAACATTATTGAAAAGTATTTTTCTCCATAATTTCCATTAAAAAGGTTAAACTTTCATAGATTATAGATTCAGGGCCCACAATTCAATTGATTTCAAGTATTTATTTGTGTATTTTTTTCATATTTTGGGCTTCCAGCTCATAAAACCCACAAAAACAGGAATTCAAAACATTTGAATACTGTAAAGAAATCAGCGTTTACTTCTCAGTTTTTGCAGAAAAAAAAGAAAGAAATTAGGATCACATCAAATCAATCAAAATATGGTACTTTCTAAACGATATGTCAGTGTTCAATTGTTTGTTTGGAATCCCTTTGCCTTAATCACTGCCTCGATGCGCCGTGGCATTGAGGCAATAAGCCTGTGGCATTGTGTGGGAGTTATGGAAGCCCAGATTTCCTTAATCCTTGCTGTCAGCTCTTCTTTGTTTTGGGGTCTAGTTCCCCTCATTTTCCTCTTGATAATACCCCATAGATTCTCAATGGGGCTTAGGTCTGGCGAGTTGGCTGGCCAGTCAAGCACTGTGATGGCATGGGCATTAAACCAGGTTTCGGTGCTTCTGGCGGTATGGGCAGGGGCCAGGTCCTGCTGGAAGATGAAATCTGCATCTCCATACAGATCCTCAGCAGAAGGAATCATGAAGTCCTCTAAAACACTCTGGTAGACTGTTGCGGTGACCTTGATTTTAAGAAAGCATTGGACCCTTGGACCTTGATTCCTGAATGAAAGGCCCACTTTACTTTCATCTGAAATAAGGACCTTGGACCACTGGCCAACAGTCCAGTCCTCCTTGAGACGCTTCATACGTTGGCTCAGGCTCAAAAGTGGCTTGACCCGAGGAACCTGACAGTTGTAGCCCATCTCCCGGATGCGTCTGAATGTGGTAGTTTTTGAAGCTGTGACTCCTACCTCATTCCACTCTTTCTGGATCTCTGCCAGATTCTTGAATCTTCTCTGTTTGATAATCCGCTGAAGCCCACGGTCATCTCTTATCCTGGTGCATCTTCTGCCACATTTTGCCCTTCCACTAGACTTTCCATTGATATGCTTGGACACAGCACTCTGTGAACAGCCAGCCTCCTTAGCTATGAACTTTTGTGGCTTTCCCATCCTACGGAGGGTATCAATGATGGTCTTCCGGCCAGTTGTCAAGTCTGCAGTCTTCCCTATATTTAACCGAACTGAGAAAATTGAACCAAACTGAAGCAATGTAATGACATCTGGGGAAATCTGTGCAGGTGCTTTGAGTATTCCAATTTTTTAAATTCCTGTTTTTGTGGGTTTTATGAGCAGGAAGCCCAAAATGTGTAAAAATAAACAAATAGATACTTGAAATTGTTTGAATTGTTGGCCTTGAATCTATAATCTGTGAAAGTTTAACCTTTTTAATGGAATTCTGGAAATAAATAAACTTTTCTGTGATATTCAAATTTTTTGGAAAGGGTCTATATATCTAATTAAGAAATGCTGTAATTGATGGAGTTGGAGCTCAAATATTAAATGTCAGAAAGCAACTCAACCTTCATACATAAATTTGCTTATTTTCTTTTCTAAATTAATCGATTTTAAGAAAAAAAATTCAGAGCTCTGTGTGTTTTAATTAGACCTCCAAACAACCAAAATGAAAAAAGAAAAGCATCAAATCACAAGTTTGTAAAGGTGTCCAACTGTCCATTAAGAAACCTCTTTTGAATTCGAATCAAGCGTTTCTGCGCTACTTTTATATAAAATGTGATATTTCACAAAGCTCTAT
This sequence comes from Leptatherina wallacei, assembly GCA_028567055.1. Lineage (NCBI taxonomy): Eukaryota > Metazoa > Chordata > Actinopteri > Atheriniformes > Atherinidae > Leptatherina > Leptatherina wallacei. Next base: position 8,317,039 of record JAOXYM010000025.1, read on the forward strand.
GACATATCTTGGACACTTTAGTCAAAGTCTTCAATCAATAATCAAAATGGTTGAGTAACTGTAGTAAGGTAAATAATCTAATATTTGCCCTGAAAATATAAGTATATCTTTTGAAAAATGCATGTTTCTCTCTTTTTTTTTTTTTTTTTAAGATAAAGTGAAAGAAAATGGTTTCTGTCTCTAGAATCTGTCAATTTTTCCTCCTCAAATTTAACTTCTGGAGCGCTTTTCATTATTATTACCAGAAGTTAGACACTCAGACACACCCTGACCTGCTTCATGTTGCCATAACTCTCACAAAACCCTTTAAAGGGTTTCAGCTGAGCCAAATCGGTCAGTGCAGGTTCTTTATTTCTTTTAGTTTAAAATGTGCTTGCCGTTTCTCAAGTCCTCCTCTCCATCAATCTTCTGATGTTTTTTAATAGTTGGTTATAGCGTTGTTTTTTGAACATGGCAACAGCTGAATCGTTGTAGTCTAAAGTACAGTCTGTGCTTCCACACAGGGATATTGTGAGGGCAAAGCATTACTACCTGCTAACATTTTTACCAGAATTTTATTGACCAATGTTTTTTAAGGTGGCGTGAACCCTCTGTGAGCTGGTTTCACAGGAACAATACATAACAGGTCCCTGCTGCAACTCATTTGCATTACTGATGTAAAAGATGCATATTTGTGTTTTGTTAAGGATTCTGATCCCGTGTGGAAATTTCCCTTCATGCTCATTTTCTCGTCGACCAGTTACTTGTCTCGGTTTTGCTGGAATCCCCGTTTTCCTCCTACCGAAGCAGCTTGCGACAATGATTCAATGATTTTTTTTCTCAGAAGTCAGGAAGCGTCTTGTTGTTGTGGGATTGTTGGGGCCGAAACGGGAAAAGGGCCAGTGAATAGACGAAACATGGCTCCTATCTCTGGACTGCAGGGCTGTTTGATTTCTTTGTGAGCTAATCGAGCGCATTCATTCCTTTCTGATGGCGTATTGCCAAAATGTTTTCATGATACGCACATCCACCTGGCTTCTTTTTCCCTCTGTTACACAATGTGTTCACAATCTTATCTCTGTAATATTCTGTTAATGAAAAAGGAGGTAAATGAAACTTCCTCTTTTAATACTCATGTGGTTTTTATATCAAGATTTGTTTTTAGTCAGATAATCTCTTCCTCACTTGCATGTCTGTTTTCTGAGACTTTCATTCCACCCACGTAAAGGCTAAACATTAAATTCACATCAATATGTGGCCTTTGGAGAAACTGCCTCCCAGATGTCCAATATTCAAGCTTCTTTATCTGGACTCTGGGCTAAAGTGCAGCTTTGATGTTATTCATCGTGCTTGCAATGAATGTCGTGCTTTTATTCTCTCATCGCAACCATCCACCTGTATTTGCTTTGCTGACGGGTACATTTCCAGGATCTGTTGGTCTATCCTCTGTATTGAGAATTGGAACTTTAATCCAAGGCTGCCAAAATGTGAAGGAATGCATGCTGAGAAATGTGTGGAGGTTTCACCGATTAGTTCCTGGAATAAAACCTTGCAGACCATGAGCCATCCAGCATGTGATTCACGGCTCACAAGAATATTTTTGTGACGAGGGTCTAACTTGGACATCTTCTGTCTGATCTCTTTGTCTGAATCAAAAATGGAAAAACAGCATAATTAGAGCGTTTTTAAATTAAAATGTATGGAAAAACTCTTCACATGCCTCAGCTTGACATTTAGTTTGGATCTTCGATACTGCTGGGATACAGTACGATACGGTATGGTGCGATATACTTGGGGAAATTTGTGTTGCACTCAAATGCTGCACACATGAAATTCCACAAAATGTTCACACAGCCTTATGTGTTTTTAGTGATGATGTAGAAGACCATGTATTGCACACCAAATAAGACACCATGAAAATATTACTCTATCCCTACAACCTCAAGTCCGTCTGGGGTATATAAGCCAGTGTTGGTTTATGACCAATATGTTATAGTGGGTTTTATAGCAGCTGACAGGTAACACTGGAAACTAGGCAGAAAGGTTTGAAAATGTAACCATCGCATGTTTTCTACATTGCCTTTCTGTAAAGTGCCCTGCTTAGCTAGTATCTTGGTCACAGCTCTTTGATAACCATATGGTATCTGCAGTATCTTTTTAAGATTTGCATTAAATGTGTTAAAAGCAGTAATGGACTTTTAGATATATCTTTTCTTATTTGTATTGGCTCATAAATGTTTGGCAAACTAATTTAGCCCAAGATCCACAGTTTGTGTGATGTAAATCTGTATAAACAAGCAATTATCAATGGATCTTTTCTTTTTCTACGAAAAACTTTCCTATTAAATCATTTTGTAGAAATCCTAAATTGATTTACTTTAGTATCTTTTAAAAATAAATAAATAAATGCAAGAGAGGAGGCCAGTTAACTAAAATGTTGCATTTTTATTCCTCAACTCTGGAAAAAGAACCAGCAGGAAAAGACCAGTTTCTGTGGCAGCATACTTGTTGTAAATGTCATCACACAAAATGTAAACGGTGCCTCAGAAGGTGTGTGGACTGATGTACACAATCTGATCTTTGTTCGTTTTTGTGCCGTGTCACAGGATAGTATGGCCATGACGGGAGGGACTGCAGCTACCCTTCCCATGAGCAACCACACCCGAGAGAGGGTGACTGTGGCCAAGCTGACGCTGGAAAACTTCTACAGCACTCTGCTCACGCAGCATGAGGAGCGCGAGATGAGGTAAAACTACCTGAGTCTGTGAACATCAAGAGCTGACGTGAAGCATATGTAGCCCAAAGCGTCTCTTGCTTTATGAGTAACCTTCCAGGCCACACTGTCTGTTAACCATAAACCTCTAGAAACAAGGCCGGCTTTCTCTGGATGTAAATGTAGCTGCTGTTAAAAGGATCAAGTGTCACTCGATCCACAATGCAAATGGTTCATCTAAGGTGTGCACAAAGCACCGCCATAATCCATCACTTCTGTTCTAATGTTACTTGAGAGCTGATCTGTGGTCCAGGTAACACGCTGCACTGCCTGCTGGAGAAGTCAACTGTGTTGCTGTTTACACTAATTTATCAAGACCTGACACTTTCAAGGCCACGTCACCTCTCTTTGGTAGTTTGTTTGGAAAGAAACTACAGATTGTAAAGTTTTTATGATGTTTTTGAAGGCTTTAGTATGATTTTTGTCCCCCTGTATATACAGGCAGAAGAAACTTGAAAAGGCCATGGAAGAGGAGGGTTTACCTGACGAGGAGGTACAGCACACTTTATTATAATGCACGTGTATCAAAATGTTGCAAAGAAATGTTTCTATACGTCCATCTGTTGATCGATCTGACAACCTTCTGTACATTACAGAAAGTCATGCGGCGCTCGCAGCATGCCCGTAAAGAGACGGAGTTTCTCCGACTGAAGAGGACGAGACTTGGCTTGGATGACTTTGAATCACTTAAGGTTATTGGACGAGGTGCTTTTGGAGAGGTATGTTGCAAGAAGACTAACAAAAACAAAATCCTGGCAAGATGCCAAAAACCTAATTCAGGGTTAACAGTAGTTTGTTTTTTGTGTGTGTTTATCACATTTCCTGTGTATCCTACTTTAGATTGTGGTTTTGTGAAAAAGAATATGCTCTTTCACTTATAATAATCATCTGGTCCAGATGATTACGTTCTTTTTTTTTTATTTTATTTTTTTTACATGACTACATGCAAAGGAATCAGTTAAGTCACGATTTCTGACTGTCGTGTCCTTTAGGTTCGTTTAGTACAGAAAAAAGACACGGGACACATTTATGCCATGAAGATTTTGAGGAAAGCAGACATGCTGGAAAAGGAGCAGGTAAAGCATTTGTCTGTCCTGCTATTGTCCTGGATGCCAAATCCCACCGCTGTATCCATGATCCAAGCATCCTCCTCTACCTGCAGGTGGCTCATATCCGGGCAGAGAGGGACATCCTGGTGGAGGCTGACAGCGCTTGGGTGGTCAAGATGTTCTACAGCTTCCAGGACAAGAGGAACCTCTACCTCATCATGGAGTTCCTGCCTGGAGGTCTGGACTGAAACAGGAGCACTGCAGTTGCATAAAGTCAACTGACCTGAGATGTTGGCTAATCCGCTGTTTTCTGAAAGTTTTGACCTGTGATTTATGTTGCTAGGTGACATGATGACCCTGCTGATGAAGAAGGACACTCTGTCTGAAGAGGCCACACAGTTCTACATCGCAGAGACTGTCCTGGCCATCGACTCCATCCACCAACTGGGCTTCATCCATAGAGACATCAAACCAGACAATTTGCTGCTGGACTCCAGAGTGAGACATGACCCTCAACATCTGAGACATTTAAAAAAAAAAAAGACAAGAAAAAGAAATGCCAATTCATTCAGAGACTTTTTTTGTTTGTTTTTTTATTCACAGGGCCATGTGAAACTGTCAGATTTTGGTCTGTGTACAGGCCTGAAGAAGGCTCATCGCACTGAATTTTATAGGAACCTGACACACAACCCACCCAGTGATTTCTGTAAGTCACAATACAAATTTAAGCAGTAATGTAGCTAAATGCTTATGAAAGTGCATAAAAAGAATCTGTGACTTCCATTGATGTATATTTTTAGATGCTGAACAACAGATTGTTATTTCAGGAAGACAAAAACCTTTCAACTAATCTTTACTCTCCTTCATCTTTTCAGCTTTTCAAAACATGAACTCCAAGAGGAAAGCAGAAACCTGGAAGAAAAACAGGAGACAGCTGGTACGTTTCATTTCACTGTATGAGACAAGTAAATAAGGAGCCAGCTTGTAAGAAAAGAAATTATTCCTGTTACTTGGAAACTGTTTAAATAAATGTGGCAAAAATAACTCCCTGGTTCCAGCAAAAAATAAATGAACACAACCACATCAGGATTTTAGTTATCATGTGTTTTAACGGACTATCAACAAGAATGGAGCAAGTTTGACCAGTCTGTCTTCCTCTTTCATGCATGATGTTTAAATATTCTGTGCTGAGACCTCACCTTTCTGCATTCACTCAACTTTCAGGCTTATTCCACTGTGGGAACACCGGACTACATTGCTCCTGAAGTGTTCATGCAGACAGGGTACAACAAACTGTGTGACTGGTGGTCTCTGGGTGTAATCATGTATGAAATGCTCATTGGTAAGAACGCACTGTGGTTCTATGCTTTGCATTTTTTCTTTCCAAAATATGTTCAGTTTCATATAAAATGCTTACTGGCTTTTTGCAGGTTACCCACCCTTTTGTTCGGAGACGCCACAGGAGACGTACAGGAAGGTTATGAACTGGAAGGAAACTCTCGTCTTCCCACCTGAAGTTCCCATCTCAGAGAGGGCCAAAGACCTGATATTAAGGTTCAACATTGCTCTGATTTACCTAAACAAATGTCTTTTCTGTAAATTAAAATGAACATTAGGTGATGTTTTTTTTTTGTGTCTGTTTTCAACCATTAATCTGTTTGCAGGATTTTGACAGTGCAACATATTACAGTCAAGTTATGCTCCCTTTTTTATAAATTTGTAAACTTACAAACAGAAGGATAGTAATCAACCCGTAAGATGCACAGAGCTTAACAGGACATTGAATCCACCACTGGATCCCAGGTTTTAATAAACATCTCAGTATTGTTGTAAAAGGAGACAGTTGGTCTTGAATGTCGTATTACTCAAGTATATTATGTATTACATCTATCTGGCTTGGTATCATGTTTTCTATAGAGGGGGGGATTAAGCACTGAGCTCGACAAACGTATCAAATTCCTCAAATTGCGTTTCATACTTAGCATTACTTGTAGATTTGAACCTAGTCTGACCACAAGATCAGATGCTAAACCGCTATCTTTTATCAGGGAATATCTTCTGTCTCAATCAGACAGTTTGATTGTCAACTTCCTGTTTGGCTATTTCAGATATTGCACTGATGCAGAGAACCGGATCGGAGCTGTGAGTGTGGAGGAGATCAAGAGTCATGCCTTCTTTGAGTCAGTGGACTGGGAGCACATCAGGTACAAAACCTACATGCAACAAAAGGGATTTATGAAGTACATGTGTGGAAAAAGCATGAAAAAAAGAGATACATTTACTTCTGTTAACAGGGAGAGGCCAGCAGCCATTTCTATTGAAATCAAAAGTATCGACGACACGTCAAACTTTGACGATTTCCCCGAATCGGACATTCTTCAGCCAGGTTTGTCAAAATAGAATTCATTGTTGAGCTGAAAACTACATTTCCAGATCCAGTGTGAAGGTTTTAATGACATCTAGTGGAGAGGTTGCCGATTGCAATGAATTGGGCACAACCCATGTCGGTAGGAATAGAAAATAATAAAAATAACAAATATTTCTCGCCTTTTTGTCTTTCAACAGCCAATTCAACGGAGCCTGACTTCAAGTCAAAGGACTGGGTATTCCTCAACTACACATACAAACGTTTCGAGGGTTTGACTCAGCGAGGCACCATCCCCACATACATGAAGGCAGGAAAGGCCTGACATGCCAAACGGGGACGCAGCGCTGTGGAGAAAAATACAGACGTTTACGGACACAGGGTCGGGCCACGGAGCCCCCGCTGGTGCTGAAGGCTGCACTGTCAGCCTCTCAGTTTAAATTTAACCCTCATCACAAGTTATTTAGGTCTGCTCAGCCGCCACAAGAACGTCAAGAGCTCAGAAATTAAGGAGCATTACCGCATTACCTCGGTTTGAATCATATGTGCCGTCTTTAGCCATAGCTCTCAGGCCAGCTCACTTACTAGGACACTAAATCAGGATATTTGCATGTTCAGCAGCATTTTGCTTCTGGAGATGAATTTTGTTTTGTTTGTTTTTTATTTTGCTGCCGAAGCGAGACAGTGATTATGAGGCTTGAAAACCAATAACTGCTTTAACATCCTACACTGGTGGTTTAATGAGCTGAGATGTAAACTGAAACCATTGTTGGAAGCGAACTTTATACTCTGTAGTCAGAGTCTGGATGATTGATAAGAGCAGAAACGTCTCACCTGCTGTAGTACATAAGCTGTTCTAATGTAAGGAAAGTTCCAGCACGATTTCTAGTGTTTTTGTTAACTTTTCGCTTTGTATTTAAGAGTGCAGGAAAGTCTGAACTTCTCGTCATTAATTTAACGAAAAAACGAAATCTCTGGATCATCTGGAACTTCCAAAAGGCAAATGCATTCATAGATTTAACTTTGGTTCTGATCCATATCATTTTCATAGGCAAAGCCAGAGGGAAAGATATATATATTTATCTTAAGACAAAGGTTTGTACTTAAGAACTTCTTAAGTGCTTTGCTGGTATTGATTTCCAGCAAAATGCCACTTACAGCATTTCAACTGTTTTCACTGTTCGGGTGAAGAGTTCAGCTTTTCCTTTTTAGTTCCTCAACCATCTGTAACTTTTGCATCAAGAGACAACAAATGGAGATACTGGTGCAGATTCTTGTCGGCAAAAATGCTACCGTACCATAGTCAACGCCTGGCTGGCATAATAAATGTAAGAATATCAAGTTTTACAGAACTGTATGTTCTCAGTATACCATATGGTTGTTAGACTAGGCTAGGTGCTAATGCTAGGTCCGTTCAGATGGTTATTTTTTAGCAACGTAGGTTTCACTTTCATGGAGCGTCATCATTAGCTCTAAAGTTGTAGTCCTCAGAAGTGGAGTTTAACTGGGAATACAAGCAGTTAGTGATGCTTTTTTTTTTTTTCTAACTGCATGTCACTCCCTGATTCTCTCCTGTTACTTCCTGTTTATCTTCACTACCTCAGTCAATACAAAATACCCAAAACACAGTAAATATTTGGAAAAACTCCTATTACCTCTAAAACTATTAACCAATGTTAGCATGCCAGCAATATTGCTGTGAAAATATTAGCCTCTGGTTTTAGCATTTAGCTCCACCTTGGTGCGATTTGTGTTTTTCACCCTGGCTGATTTAAGCTTTTTGCCTTTTTTCTTTTACACCGTTTTGACCTTGCTAACCCAAGTGTTCAAAATTGGTAACAACATTAAAGGGGACTTATTATCCAACACAAATGAGCAAACACTGAAATCATGCTGGAATCGTTCTTTAAACCTCATGTTACTGAGAAACATGTTGCCAGAAAACTCCTAAATGCAACTTTCCCTTGTGTGTGACATCCGTATCGGTGGATTGTTGCCTACTCACATTGCCAAACAAACTCCTGTGTGTGTTCCTTCAGAGCCATTTGTTGCTACATTAATCACATTTTTGCTCCATTACTTCATCCTTAAATGGAAAAAACATGCAAAGTGCCTTTTTAAGTAGCTTATGAATATTGAACCAGATGTTTAGCTGTAGATTAGCTGAGTTTATGTAGAAGACATTTATTGAAATTAGATTAATATGAGGCTGAGTAACTGGAGAGGTGGAGATGTATAAAGAAGGGAAGATAAGTTACAGTTATGTCTGACAGCAAATGTAAGCCCTGATGTGTCGGTTATATTAAGGTGTCTGCAGAGTTATAAACTCTTGAGAAGTGATAAAGGTGCAGGAACAAAGGCAGTATAGATAAGATAAAAACAAACCGTCAATGAAAACATAATGAACAATGCTTCTTTGTTTGGCCAAGCTTAATTAGACTGGAGAAATGAAAAGAATAGATGGATCTCTTTATTTCCTTTATTGCTTTTAGAAATGTTTTTAGTTAATTTTTTAGCTAAAGTATCCTGTATGGATTTGGTGTATCTCTTTCACACGCTCACAAAAACAAAAAAGAAAAAAAAAAGCTTCACAAGTCCTTGTGAAAAAGCAAAGCCGTCTAACCGTCATGTCCGCTCGGAGTCGTGACTCGGCACAGCGCTACAAAGAGTTACCAAAGAACTCTCATCATCGTGATCTGAACGCACATTCAGATGTAGCTGTCGCTTACTGCACTTAACATTAAACTACCTTTTTAATAGAAAAAAAAAGAATCCATTGGGACTAGACTCGGTTATGGAACAATTTGCCATTTCTTTTTCTGTATATGTGCAAAACTGAGCGTGCGGAGAGATGTTTTTCAGTAGGTTTGTTGATGCCGAGTTATAAATGTACAGAAACAGAAGCTTAGTCAGGCCCTAGCCATCACAGGAGTCCCTCGTCTGTTTGTGGTGCTGATTCTGAAGGGCTGTTGGAGGTTGATCAATTAGAGCCAATGACTGTAATCCCCCCCCCCTGTCATATCTTTTTTAAATTTTTTTTATTTGTTTGATCTAAAGTAATTTCTTAACCTATTGGGATTTAAACACAAAACAAACTGGTTAACTAATAGGATTTTAAGGGCAAAAAAACTTGTATATTTTTGTATTATTTATGTGGTTCATGTTTTGTAAACACGTTCATTGGCTTTCTTGCTTATATTCACAGTTTTTACATATGATTTGATAAGTTAAAACTTCAAGATGTACTGCTATTCTGCATCAGAGGCCGAGATTTTTTTTTTACTTTTGGGTCCTGTGGGAAATGCTCCGATAGGATGGAGTTGTTCATTTCCCAGGATGCAACTATACATATGGCTTCCATTACATTCTCCCCATCTGGTGAATGCCCATGTCTTCCAAACTCTACACGGCCTGTTTGCAAGCAATTTCTGTTTAAAAAAAAAAAAAAAAAAAATCGTAGTAAATGCAAGCTGGGCGACATCACTGTGACATCATCAGTGTTACTTTACCAGTCTCCAGTGCAACATTAGACATTATTTAGTCCTGCCTAGGATGAATATCTTGAGTTCTGTGTGTAAAATTGATAGATAGCCCCTTTAATCACTGTAAGAAAATGCCTTGAAACATATTCCACACATTCTGCTTAATGTCAGATCAAACAACCCTGTTGGCCAGTAACTGATTTAAATTAGTGTGTGTGTGTCTAATCTGACCCTGTGATCAGCAGTGGCCAGACTGTAGGACAGTAGCAGCTCAGATGCATTATGGGGGATTACGCTGATTGCCGCCGATCTGCAGATACAGATTCACGGTTGTGTCTTATCACTGGATCACAGTGACACAACTCAGAAACTGCTGCATTCAGAGCCTAGCCGACATGGTCCATGATGGTATTTGAGTGTGAGACTGCAAGTGAGGAACGTGATATTTCCATGAAGTAGAACCGCTTTTGTGTTGTGAAGTGATGTGTCACATCGTTCAGTGTCAAATGTTCTGTTCGGTACCAGGAAAATACCGCAATTTTTTTTTTTTTATGGAGCTAAAAATGGAGGGCGGATATCATGTTTGGGATCCATACATTTCTTTCTTTATGCACGTATACACTCAAGATGACTTGAAACCCATTACTGTGTCACTTTATCTAAAGAGATATAAATTATTGTGACTTGTTTTCCACAAACTAGGAAATAATTCAGGAAACATTTAACTTTTCTCATGTTTTCAAGCTAGACAATTCATTTCTGATGGACCAAACCGGCTTAGCCTGCGTGTTGCTAGGCAGATCACTGTCACGTAATATTTCAAGGTGACTGAAATATTACACTTTAACCAAGAGAGCAGGGAAAAGTGTATATATAAACATAATTAAATGATCTATTCTAATTTGGAAACGCCCCGTAGTTCCACATTTAGTGGAAATTCAGTTTCTCTGTGAACTGCCCTCCACAGGTCAGGACTATGTTGTGAGGTGTTTTGTGTATTGACGTGTACATAATGTTGTAGACACTTGAAGGCAACTGTCTTTGGAGTGAAGGAGGAAATGCTCATTAATATATTCATTCACGTTGGTGAGTTTTTCTGTTGATAATGCTGAAAAATTAAAAAAACTTGAAAAAAAAATGAAACGCTTGTAATCTGAAAAGTTTTTAATGGTGGTGGGTGAGGGTGACCTGAAATTATGTGTTGGTCTTTCTTTCTCAACATGACCGGGTATAAAAGGAGCATTTCAGAGAGGCTCTCGGATGTAAAGAAAGGCAGAGATTCACCAATCTGTGATGAAGTCCATCGGAAAATTATGTAAGAGTTCCTCTACAGAAACTTGTGAAGACTTTGAAGATCCCTCCATTTATAGTGTATAATACTATCAAAAGATTCAGAGAATCGGGAGGAATCTCTGGATGGGGGGCAAAGCTGACGGTAGAAACGACACTGCATTAAAAACAGCCATCTCTACAGGAAATCACTGCACGGGCTCAGGAACACTTCCAGAAATCCCTGAGCACAGTTCACCGTGCAATCCACAAATGCAGGTTAAAGCTCTGTCGTGTAAAGAAGAAGTCATATGTCAACACAATCCAGAAACACTGCCCTCTTTTCTGGGTTAAAACTCATATAAAAGATTATTATAAATTCTGGCCCCTTTTAGAAGCACGGTTAAAAAAAGAAATGAAGGGGGTGGCCCAGGACTTTCGCACTGTGGTCTATAGTTTTCTTAAAGAAGGTTTCACAAATTCAAGTGCAGGTGTGTTAAGATAACAAAGTATCACCATGTATTAGTCAGTCATACTAACAGTGTAATCCTCCTTGGTTTTGGTGAGTCTGCTCAGCTGTTTGTGTGTGTGTGTGCAGGTGTGACACAGTTACTATCCAGTGGGAATCTCTTTCAGTCGTTTTAAATCAGAGTTTATCCTCTTAAAACCGAACCAAAAATCTGGTTCCAACTATTCACACCATTATTTACATAAATGTCATATCTAAAGGAGCGGCAGCTTCCGCCTCAGGTTAACCGTCATTGTGTCCCTGGGCAATACACTTTAGCCTCCTTGTCTCCAGTGTTGGCATCACTGTTGTACTCGATTGTTAATCACTTTTGTTAAAAACGTCTACTATACTATAATACAGTCATTTAGCATAGTAGGCTATAGTATAGTCTAATATAGTAAATAGTGATAATATATTAAAGGTGCAGTGTGTAACAAAATCAAAAGTCAATGAAAGAAAAATGTATTATCATTAAAAACTTTGTTTCTATTGGTGTTTAATCTCTTCACTAAAATAACTAAAGTTTATATTTTCTTGTAATGAGCCATTTCTATCTATTTGCTGTGGGTCCACATACTGAGCTAGATAACTGCAGCACTGGCTTTGTTTCACAGGTGCTGGAGTAACGCCTTAAAAAGGCACATACAACAAGACAGTACACACGTACACAATTTGAAGTAGTTACCTGTAGTGCAGTCATTGCTGGTTCGGAGGCCACTGGATCCACTCAGATGCAGATGAAAAGCATGTTTACATCTGGAAGAATTATGGACACTGATGGCCACCGTCCATTCACAACTGAGATTGGCAGTTGAAATTTTAGGCCCATCTTTACCTCTAGATGTCAGTAATTCTTACACAGTGTATCTTTAAAGCATCAGATGTATGCTTATCTGGGCTCATTTTGGGATCTTAGTCAGTTACAACCCCGGCAAGAACAATGTAGGCCAAACTTGGCCCAAATGTCATGAGCTGGCCTCATGTGGGTTAATGGTAGTGGTCAGATGGGCTAGATGTTATAGGCCAGCTACCTAAAAGTTGAAATATAATTCATAAAATAAAGTAAAAAATTTTGGGCACCCCAAAGAAGTTTGAGCTCTCAGTTGAGACCAAATAATAATAATAACCGAAAGACTTTATACAACTATAAACAGTTCTTAGAAGTTAACAGCGGTGTTACTACAAATGACTGCTTCAAGCACTTTTCTGTTTTGATGCTCTCTTGTATAATTAATCACAAAATACTCATTATTCCCTCATAAAGCCCAGATAGTCTGTTTCTACGTGAGTAGACCCAGTATATTTAATTAAGTAAAGACCAACAGTATGCTTGGCTTGTGACTAGTAAAATTATATCAGACAAAAACCTGTAACTGTGTCCGTAGTGTTCAGGAAGTACATTACACCCACTCCAAGCCCTTTTTTAATTGCTTTTCATAGACTTTTTGTAGCTTCTGGGTACATTTCTGGACTAATTATAGCAATGGGAGGTTAAACAAATGATTTTGATGGTTGCAGCGCTGCTTACACATAGTTTCCAGGCATTAGGAGATGAAAACTCTTTAATGAAAGCTGTTTTATGTCTAAAGAGAAAGTCGGCTGTTTCAAGATTGCTTAATTAAAAATTATTTAATTTTTCTAATGTGGTTTGGTAGAGCCCAAACGTAAAAGACATGGTTCCTGCCATGGTCTGTGGGGGTTTTGCCGTTGGTTTACAGTCCTTTGTTGTTTTCTGGTTTTGTCTTGTTTCCTGTTTTATTTTGTTGAGCTTAGCCCCTTGTGTTCTGTCTTAACTTTACTTCCTGCTCCCTCAATCACACCAGGTTTATTTTCCTGATTGCCCCACCTTCTGCTCATTTTGTAATTAGATCCATATGTATATCCCAGGTTTCAGTTTCTTAGTGTCAGATCATCTGTCGTGGTTCTCTGTCTTTTGGTTCAATTTTCCCCATTAAAACTTCTGTGATCTATCTGCCTCCTGCATCTTTTCCCTGCATTTTGGGTCCACATTCTCCACGTCCTATGACAGCTCTCTGATATATATTTGGGTCACATTAACCCTAAAGCACGTGTATCACCTAGCATCACTTATTTGCAAAAACTTTACTCAAAATCCTGTTACATACAATCTCATACTTGTCTTCTGCCCTCTGGTGGATTTCTTTTGAACTACAAAAAATCTGACATATAGCCTGTGCAAATTAATTGTGTTTACATTTAGTTAAGGAGCCAAATAAAGACTTGAGGTCCAAAAAAAAGGAGAATTTTCTGCCCATTATCTATTGGATCAGGCTCTAAAGATCAAGATTAAATCACACTGACAGAAGGAGGTAGGTAGGTAGGGCACAAAGTAGACGCCAACAGCTCCAAGGATAAGCTTGCAGACTCATTCAGCTACGTTGCATTGCAGCCACTAAGTGGAGCTCTTGATAAGCTTAAACCTTTTCCTGCCATTCAGGATCTTGTGAATGGGCGCTCAGCTGTCATTAAAAAAAAAACCTGCAAGCTAGTGAATAATTACTGAAAGAAGTAGAGGACCTGCTTTGCCTCTGGACAGAGACTATACTGTTTGATTAAAATCCATACAGTAGAGGTAAATTTAAAGGCTTAATCACTTTTTCCTGTTTCTAAACGCTGATGTGACCAAATACAGCGACCCAGCCTTTGTTTTTGTGATTCCATCTGGGACATTTAAACTTAAGTCACGTGACAGTGTATTTAGTATTTGCTTCATACATCTCGCAGGTGTTCTTTCTACACATCCTTGTTTCCAACCCGGTTACATCGGTGAATGGCCGTGAATTGACTGCCCCCTTCTAACCCCGGGAGAAGTCCAACTTAACCGTTTTTTTTTTTTTTTTTAAATCCCTTACCCCTATTAAGGAAACCGGGTTTCTGGTTTGCATTAGGAAAGCAGGTTACGCCGAAAAGCCGACAACGAGCAGGTGACACTCGTGCTTGTAAACTCACATGATGCAGAAGCAACAGTGTCATGACCCCGTTGCCATCACAACGGGATAGAAAAGTCCATTTTCTTTAGCATCATATGTAGTCTGTTTATTTATTCTAGCTGAATATCAGCCTGTAAATTACATGTGCAAACCGACCTTACCATTTGGGCTTATAATGGCTAACATAACATTGTTTTCTTCGAGTTTAAAGCTGACCCATGATTTTCTGTATTGAATTAGGGTAGTATGCCATGAAATATGCACTGGGTTTTGGAAGTGCAGGATTCCTTTGTCATGACAAATGGTTCCTCTCAGGAGAGCCACACAAGTCACAGAGACGACAAAACACGGTCCAGATATGAGTCAAACTTGGAGCATGACAGGAATTAAGTTTAAAACTCTCAGCCTCCCAAAACATGCACAGCAACCAGCGTAAACAAGCCTATTTATAGCTCCTCAAGGCAGGATTTAAACATGTTATTGCTAAACTGATATGACAACAAACACGTTTGAGATTTAGGAGGGGTTTTTCTACCAAAAAAAAACAAACAAACAAAGAAAAACAGACGGCTATAATTCACTTATAAACGAATTTGTGAAAGAAACTGTAGCCTATTTTTCAGCCTGAAGAGTATTACAAAATCGAAAAAACAAACACATACTAATAAGTAAAAAAGTAAAAAAAATAAATAAGTACATGGTAACACAAAGGGCTGTTTCGCTGCTAAAACTAATCATAGCCAATTATTTGATCAAATTAGGCAATATTGACGTGTTTTGGATACTATCTGTCCATTGGTATTTTAGGTGTTTCCGGCGGGTTGCTGAAGTGTAGGCAAGAGACACACCACACTTTCTCCACAGACATGCTATAAATGGGTTAACGAGTCAACTGTCGCCACGTGACCATCAAGTTATATAATATATAGGTCAACACGTTTCTCGCTGGCACGTGCAGGATTCTGTCTTACGTAAAGTCTCGTGCAAAGGTCTCGAATTACACTATGTAGGTGAGCGCCAAAGATCGTCAATGATTGAGGTAATGTATCACGTTGATATATTTTCCTCCTAAGATATCAAGATACAAGATAAGATTGCACTTTGTTTCGTCTTTTATTTAACATGCATCAATATTAGCCTTGAGATGTTAAATAGGTTATACAAAGACTGTCTGATGCATGTATTTAAGATATTTGTGTGAAAAAAATAATTTATTTGTTTTAGCCATCATTTAATAGAGTTAACTTTTTGAAGTAGAACTGTCCAAAGTTATCCAACTTCATAAATCTTTTTACATGAAATATAACCATAATAACCAATGCAATTTCCCCTCGGGGATCAATAAAGTATAATTCATTCATTCATTCATCTTTTTAAAAACTGATCAAGACATTAGATATATTCATTTCAGAAAGCCTTTGCCAACAAAATTAACTTTTAAATGTTCCTTTGAGGAACTATTTTAGCAGTGGCAAAAAAAAACAAAGACGGATTTAACTCAGTTCTCGCGATTAGCCAGTTTCAATCAGCCCTTTTTTGTTATTCTTTTTTCCACCCTTACTTTTACTAATGCATTTTGATTGTTCCCTGCACATCACACAAAAAAGGAGAAAGGACCACGAAACATACAGAGTGAGACATCATTCCTGTCCCTCCGCTAGTTGGAAGACAGCGAGAGGGCTTGCAGCAAAGTCATATCAGTGACGCGCCCGGGGCTCTTATTCAGGTCATCAAAATGAGTCCGAAACCAGGGAAACAATCTTTCCAGGGCCCCGTCAAGGCTTTGCCCGCTTTGTTGGCATGAATTGGATATGTTTATATTAGCGCTGACATGAACTCGCTGCAGGTTCCCGGTCAGACCATCCACTTCTGCAGGGAGACAGTTCTGCCTGTGATGTGTCTGCAGCAGGAAAACTAAGAAAAAAATACAGCCCATAGTTTATATTAGAAGTGTCATCAACCTTCATGCATGTCTATTAGACTATTTGTTTACTGATTTATGCCTATTTTTGTTTTAATGTACCTATTTATCATTAAAGCTACAGTGATTCGTGACAGACACTATAAATAAATGGACAGCTGTCAAATGCACAGGCTTTTCCTCAAGTGAACGCGTGCATGAATGAACCAAAAAGGCGATGGAGGAGGAGGAGGAGACATAAGGTTGAACTCTTCCCTCATTTCCTTCTCTCCTAAAGGACGGATGTTCTGTGCTCACTCGTCTCTCACGTTTCTGCCGCCACCTCCCATCCCGCACCCCCCTCCGCCTCCTTTGTAAAAAAGAAAAGAAAGAAAAAACATAGCTACTAGGAGGAGGGTGAGAGGGGAAAAAAAATGAAGTCAATTATACAACACCCCGGCTCGATGAAGCTCCCTCCTTCCCTCCTCTCATATGCATTACTACTACAGCTGGTGGCTGCGCTGCGGCGCTTCGTTTCATCCACCGGGCACGCCGGCTCCAGTCAGTAGGCATGTCAGCTGGAGGCTGTGACGGGACCGGGGACAAGCTGGCAGGTAGGGGCTTGGGGATATATATGTGGGGAAGGTATAGTAGCCTAACCGCATCACTGTGTGCAATTCAGCTATTTTTAAAATAATTTACTAATTGTGAAAAATATTTTGTAGTCGAGCTACTTTTTTTTGTCACCCCCTTGTGAAAGAATAGTCCACCCACAGCTGCATTTCCAGACATTAGCCTGGTTATTCATTTATTTGAGATGTTTTAGTCCCTCAAAGTGGCCACTGTGCAAGTATCTACAATTCATGTTTGAGGGAGTTTTTACGATTATTTTTTTGTTAAAAATTTTATCAACTTTTGAAGTTGACAATAGACCATTTAGCCTACTCATGATATAGTGTTTCAACTTAAGCTTTCTGAGTATATTAATACCTCACTTGGCTATTTAATTATTAAAAAAAATAAAAAGCCGGTTGCCGGTGAATTGTCCTGTCACGGGCCCGGCCAACGGCGTCGGTCTGTCCATTCATCATTCTGTACTACGTGCTCGTCTCCGGCGGGACGTGCGGGAAGGACGCCGTTGGGCTTTGGGCAAGGGGGGGGACACTCCCGACAAACTTCATGGAAACACGTCACTGTAACTATGACGACGTATTTCTGCCAAGCTTATTATAATATTCCTATTGTTTTTTTTGCTAACATCGGTCAGGAAATTCCTTAGCAACAGCCGCCATATCTTACAAATGGTCTCCAGTATTTTAGTACGTTTAACTAACCGTCCACAACCGCCCTCGAGGAGCTTAGTACGTCACGTGGCTGCGCGAGGTTCGTTCGCTGTATTCCCCCTTTTATTCGGCTCCTTCCAGAACTGGGTCAGTAGATCAGTAGGCTAGAGCGGTGCTGCCTTCGCTGTGCAGCAGAGGGAGGTAGTCGCTCCCTTCCGCTT
>JAOXYM010000025.1:8334921-8372523 GCA_028567055.1 Leptatherina wallacei
TGGGTCAGTAGATCAGTAGGCTAGAGCGGTGCTGCCTTCGCTGTGCAGCAGAGGGAGGTAGTCGCTCCCTTCCGCTTGTGAGCTACTGGACCAAAACCGAGAAGCACATAAAGAATATTAACTGTGAAAGCCTCTCAAGCCACTTTCTGTTATGATTTTGTCTGAAATAATGAGGTAGGGACATTTTTTGAAGGACACAGCCAAAATTTTAAGCCCCTTGTCTTTGTTTTTTTTTCATAGCATACTTATTCATAAAGGACATTGAATTCAGGATGCAACCACTGTTTTTTTTAAAGACTAGTCTGTAATTATATTAGTTCCACGACTGCAGGCCATTACAATGGCAGAAGTGGAAAAACCAAACACCATGCCTCCATCATAGCCCTCTATTCTCCTATAAAGCCATTAGTTTCAAATGCTTTAGATAAGCTTAATTTTTTAGTACAATTTATTCATTTATTTATTTATCTTCCCCCTTAAGAGATTAATACAATTTCATTTGAATTAAATCAAATTATTAACCCCAGAAGGAAAATATAATGGAAAAAGATATGTTACTTTGTAATTATCTTTATGCCATTTTAGTTTGTTTTTTTAATCATGAAGAAAAATTTAATATTTATTTCCAGCCAGCTGGGGTAGGAGTCTCAATTATTAAAAAAACAAACAAAAAAAAAACAACTGATTTTAGCTTTGTAGACACAGATTTAGAGTCAAACATGTTTGACCTTTTGTTCATTTGAAGTAATGAAGCACATTAATAATAGACTGTATGCTCATCTAAAATATAATATTGTACATTTACAGAGACAATAGTGTAATTCTGCTCATTTTTGATTAAAAAGAAATGGGTCTATAAACTGACATCCCTGTCATTAATGCACCGCATGTTCTTTGTGACAGAATGTGCATTGTGACAACTTTTTTCAGAATAGCTGCATATTCCAAAGCATAGTCACGGCTTTCGCTCGCTAATGAAGGGATTTTGGTACCCGTAGCGTAAGTTATTCAGCTGGAAATAACCTGGAACATACTGTCCCGTAACTGTAGGACTTCACGCTTGACTTCCCCGCATCCATTCAAAACTCCAACACTTGTGGTTACATATCTTGGAGCGAGCAGTGAGACTACGAGCTCTAGAATAATGAGACTGTGTCTCAGAACTGCGTCAGTGTAAAAATTCAGAGGTTAAAAAAGGTGAAATTAGATATTTATTTATAGTTTACATGCCACCCCCAAAAGAATCTTGTCTCTGGAATGGCTCTCAGTTCATGTATGCACAAAGAAAGAGAAAAAAAAATTTTATTAGTGAAATTATTAAATTTTCTTCCCCTGCAACCACAGGTGGATATATTTACAGATATGCAAAAACAAAGTTTGAAAAATATAATAAATGATGGTGCAGTGATCCAAAAAACAAGCAAGCCTCATAGTAGCGGTGTGAATGTGGAACACTAGTGGTTTAATAGCACAGCAAAGAATACTGGTGCTGGATTGCTCTACTGTGGCCGTATAAACAAAGGGAAGTGCTCTATTTAAAGGTTTTGCTGAGCTGCTTTGTTTGTACTTGCTGTACAGCCTTTGATATACAAAGTGAGCAGACAGGATGCTAAATGTTGCATATCTAAACTTTTAAAGGATGTTGTGGGAAAGATGATCTTAAGAACTGAAAGTATGATAGTAATCCAGAATGTCAACATGTGCTTATTTTTTAAATCTTAGTTAAACTATTGATCTATCTGCTTTTTTATTAGATTGGGGTCATGTGCCAGGATGATGGAAAATGAGCCTTTTGGCTATCTCAGATAAATTTATATTTAACTTATTTATTGGTGAATGTGTATTGTCTCTTTTTTAATAGATGTAATATAAATGTGTTGTATTCTTGAGTCAATGGTAAAAAAAATCTTGTAAAAAGCTGTTGAGAGATGTTCAAAAATATAATAGATTTTACGATAGTTTTCTTTTTTCTTTTAGAACGCTATACACATATTAAATCTTGAATAACAGTCTCTGAATGTAAAAACTGTCAGCATTGTAGCAAACTAACCATAATTATGTTTAGATGGTAACAATAAACCAATAAAACCATTTAATCAGGCCACTGGGTTTTACCTCATACATTTTTCCCACTATTAGTCGTTTCATAATTAAGTATGTAATTCAAATATAAAGTCATATTCTAAGAAAGTATTATGGATCTAAATGGTGAACGCTTGTCTCCCTCCTAACTCCACGAGGCCTGCTACTGTGTATATGTGTGTGTGTGTGTAACTCGGCTCTAGGACAGTAACACTTCAACTTGACTGTAGATTCATTGATGTTTGTTTTTACTGCATAGTTTTGTTTGATAGTGGTAACTTAGAGATGGCCAGAACGTATAACTGCTGTTTATAACCACATGCTCTAAGGCACAGGTGTCAAAGTCCGGTCCTCGAAGGCCGCTGTCCTGCAGGATTTCAATGTTTCCTTCTTCAACAACACACCTGACTCAAATTAAAAGGATACAACAGCCTATGAAGCTCTGCACAATGACTCATTAATTTGAGTCCGGTGTGTTGGAGCAGAGATACATTGAAAACCTGCAGGATTCTGGCCCTTGAGGACCGGACTTTGACACCCCTGCCTAAGGGAATTGTTTGGTTTCTCTCTATTTAAAGTGCCCTGAATCGATGTTTTGTTCTGAATTGAGGTAACATAGCCCAAACAAAAGGGGGAAAAAAGAATTCTAATGTGTTACCAACTTCTAGTTTAGATCAATTTTACTCCATTTCTCGATTCGTTCATAGGGATTTTGTTTTGGGACTTTGCACTGGTTTGTATTGTATTGAAACAGTTAATGACATTGTGATTAGAAGTGTCTTTTTTCATTTCTTCCTTGTTGTGTGGCATCTAAATCCAAATCAGGTCACTTCTTGTTCACCAAATACCTTGAAGCCATTCAAGTGGTATTAAATGAACACATGAAGTGCTTGTAGGCCACGTTGCGCATTCTCTCCCTCATACCAAGTCTGTTACACTCTTGTGTATCGCTACCATCGGTGGTGGTCTGAGCTACCGCCTTTCAGTAATATGCTATGTCACATGCTGCCCTGCAGGCTCAGCCTCTCATTGGTGCTTTTTTGGCTCAGGTGTGACTCCGAATATTGACCAGCTGAGGTGCGATCGGCACCGCTCAAAGCAGGAGACAACACTTCGATGTCATGCTAGTGAACTGGCAAGGGTCACACAGGTGCCCTGGGGAATTTTTTCCTGAATAACAAGCAGGAAAACGTGGGAGGCAGCGTCTTGTGCCGTGTCAGCGATGGAGAGCTGTGGTGGGTGAAAGGGAGAGCTGACAAACTCTCACTCCGACACTCCAATTTTGCACCAGTGATGACCCACTAAACTCAACCGGAGCAAATAAAGAAAAAGATATTTAAAAAATTATTAAAATTCACTCCTCTGCTGACTGAATTCTTCTTGTTTGTGGTTTGGGTTATTTTACCTGACGGATAAACATTGCACATAATTATGAAGTAAAATAAATACTGTTTCTTTGTTTGGTAGCCCAGATAATATTATGGAATTGGCTGGGAAAAATATGAAAATATGTGCTTATTACCAAATGTAAGTATGAAATCTTTTACTTGTTTTTCTTCGTCTGGAGAGAAAAGAAGGAGAATGTGGGTTATTTCTGGTTTACAGTCACGTTGAAAAGCTTTCTCCACTTTTTTGTGCAGGTTTTTTTTTTTTTTTTTTTCCCCAAATGGTTGTTACAATTTGAAGTATGCAGTTCTGAGAAGGAAGTAGGTCAGTGTTGCAGCATTATATAAGCATTAGGTAAGATGACAGCACATACCCCATTTACTCTCACGTGCCTTTTAAACTCCCAAAACCGCTGGCACGCTTAGAGATTTGGCGCCGTTTAATGGCAGCTTTCTGTCGGTGCATTAAGAGTTTGCCCAGAAAGAGATGACCACAGAACAAGACTGAGTAAGGCATTTGAAGTTTTAGTCTGTGTATATGTGTAGAGCATGTGTATAAGGTAGAAATGCATGCTTATAAATCAGAAGATGAAAAGAGAAAAAAAAGTTAGTTGTGTTTGTTTAATACCTAAATATTTCAAACTGGGTTACAAGCATTTTATGATAATTTCTGCTCACTACTGCAGTTCATGAGTCATCATAACTATTGGCTGTTTGAGGACCAAAAGGACAGCTTTCAGCAACATAAGAATGTCTCAAATTTGTATTAAAAAGGACTTTAAAAAGACTTTAAGTCTTTTATAGGAGATATCTTATGGTCTCTTTTTCCTCTTGAAACACATTTTCTGTGGTCTTAATGAATATACATGACATACTTTGGTATAAAAATACCACAAAAAGTATCTCCTTTTTACACCAATAATCACTGTTTTTTTCTTCTTCTTCAGAACAGCCAGTTTTAGGGCATGGATTGACCCACTTGAATAAACTCTACCCCTCTCTTCCGCAGGGTCTGCCTCTGTTTGAGACTGGTAACCCTTAAAGCACATTATTACTGTGCAACAGAGCATTCACTAAACCACTTAAGGGCTCACACTAGCACACACAGCAAACTAAACTCAGACTATCACCAACTTAAACTGATGATACTTGATGGGCAGTTTTATTCTCATAGTTAAATTGTCCTTGTCTAGTTCCTCTTTTAAGCAGTCTCATGGTGAGTTGTGTATTTAACTGGTCCAGGTTGTTAAAACAGTGCATGGCAGAATGTAGTGGCTAGTTGGTTGATATACCAGAGAAAAACCCCTTTGTTAAATCATCCCATTTCGGCTCTGTAAACTCTGGGCTTCACTGCTCAGTTTATTCCTCTGTGTCTGGGACTGTCATGTTGAAATCTGTTGTGCCTACTAAATAAGATACTCAGTTTGGGGAGCTCAAACGAAGGTGTTGCCTCTATTAGTTGTGAAGTTAGGCCCGATCATTCAGGCTTGTTTTTCCAACACGTCACACTTGCCCAACTGAATTGTAATGTGAGGAATTTGGAGGGCGAGTCAATGCTTTGAACTCTTTATGATGCTCTTTAATCATCGCGGAAGGATTTTACAGAGTTGCATGGAGAATTTTTCTGCTTTAAAGGGCCTCTGTCAATATTTAGTTTGGTGGGACATCCAAATAGATAACGAGACATATTCCAGTAGATCATTAGCCAGAGCACTTCAACACTGCCTTCAACATACACCTTTGTGTCCTGTTGCCATCTCTTCCCAGAGGTTAATGCACATGCACCTGGCCATCCAAATACCTAATTCAGTAGAAAAGATTGTTTTCTTCCATGGCTTTATGGAAAAGGTGTCTCTGTCCCTCTGACCTAGTTGTCCAGCCAATGTGGCCTGTGTCAAAGCTGTTCAGATCCTTACACTTGACCATTTTTCTAGTTTCCAGCACATTAATGGCTACCAGTTTGCTGCTTTAAATATCCTGCCCCTTGACAAGTGCTACTATTTCAAGATTGTTATATTTAGCCCGCTTTTCAGTGGTATTGGTGTTGCATATAATCAGCGTTGATTATAGCAGTCTATAGTCTCTTAGCTCCTATCCCTTTGTTTCACAGGGGTAAGGTGCCCATTTTCTTTGAGGGATCAATAAATGACGGTCATAGCTCTCTCAGCTGGGCCACAGATAGATTTTTAGATGGCTCTATGACCACTAAGCTTTGGTCCCAAACTGTAAAGGTTCTTTAAAACCTTAACAGTGGTATCTGTTTGTGTAGCTTTCAGGCCTTGTAGTCAATTTTTCAATCAAACGATAGACATGAAGTCCTCCAAAAACCAGAGATTAGCTCCTGATGTTAGACACTGATCAAATGTTGATTGGTTGAAAGTAGGGCTGGGACTATATGCTTTCCTCCTGATTAGATTCTTTTATGATTTTTTTGGCTACCTATTCGCTTTAAATTGCGATTTTTGATATTGCAGATTTTTAGTTTGCTTTTTTAACCCAGACCATGTGAAAAATGGAATCAAGAACCATATTTCTCCAAAAAACTGCACATCACAGCTGAAAATGAAGCATTTAAATTCGGAGAATGCAACACAGCAGCCAGACCATCATTTTGCTTGCTATGAAGCCCGAAAAGACAAGTAAAAAAAAAAAAAAAAAAAATCATAATAAAAAAACATTTTTTTTTTTATCAAACTAAAAATCGATTTAATACTCGTGAAACAAAAAATCTTGATATTTATGTGATTCGATTTTTTTCTCCCACCCCTAGTGGAAAGTTATCTTAAGCCAACCTGTCAGGTCTGACATCAACCAAGGACAGCACCAACACAACCAAGAGCAGTCCACAGCTCAGATATTTGAGATTGCCCCAAAGTGTCAGAAAAACACAACACATTGACATGCATTTTGTAAAACCCTTGCATAGAGAACAAGTATGTCCAAATAATAAAGGGGAACCTTATCCTTGCAAAACACGGGGGTTGGGCCAATGGCACGGAGATTAGGTCTTAAAGTCTTAAACCCAATTCCAGTTCCCCTTCGACTTAACACTTGGCTCTACATCATCCAAATAAGCAACAACACCCCATTTGAAGGGCTAGATGGCCACTACTCTCTAATCCCCTCAAGGAAAGGGGCATGTTACCTCTGCAAAGCAAAGGGGAAGGTTCCAGGAGGGGAGTTAAGATTGCTTCTTTTTCTTTCCTCTATTGACCCACTGTATTAGGAAGCTGCAGTTTGAGTTCTGTTGTTGTCTTTCTTATCTCTGATGGTTGTTTTCATGTATCAGATCATCCTGCAGCAGAGGAGGGGCCAAGCCAAGCAGGATGCTCAACACCAGCTGCTGAGCTTCCAAGGAAACGAAAAGGAGAAGCAGAAGACAGGTCAGACACCTATATATAGTAAGAGAAGAGTGTTGTATTGTTAGGATGATAAACTTGCTGCTATTTTACTTGTATGTTTTCAAAAATTGTGAAACCATACAGTTCACATATTGTCCTTACCTTGAATAAAATTACACACTTCATTTTATCTAACAGCCAAAGCCTTGACCTGCACATGGACGATGACTTCAGCAGGTACACTGGCCCTTTGGCTTCATACTGTCATGACAGGTAATTCTGGCAGGAAATTTATTTTCTTAAATCTTTTTATTTGCAGATCTGAGGGGGAAGATCAGCAAGTCAAGATGAAATGCTTCAGGTGATTCGAATTGTTATATTAATTACTCTTAATTACGCCATCTATTGTCCAAAACCTTTGCAGTTTGATTGGTCTGATCTAGTTTTCGACTTCAACAACAATGACCATTTTGAATGATCACGATTTCCACAAAGCTATAAAATAGCCATGTTTGGATACTTATAAATTTGATCTTATTTTGCATTACCTTCCCCATAAATACATAGCTATTAGAAATTTAAATATGGAGTCATATAGTCTACCTAACAGCTCAATATGCCAACAGAGAGCCTCATCGACAGATTGAAAAGCGGCGGAGGGACAAAATGAACACTCTCATTGATGAGCTGTCTGCCATGATCCCTTCCTGCCAGCTCATGGCTCGAAAACTTGATAAACTCACTGTGCTACGGAAAGCTGTACAACACCTGAAAGCCCTCAAAGGTAACTTATTGCCAGCCTGGAAATTTAGAACATAAGTAACAAGGATCTTGGTCTAAATTCTTACCATCTTGTGTTTTCAGCTGGTACAAGCGGCGCCTTTACAGATACCACCTCCAAGCCTTCTATCTTGCCTCATGATGACCTTCGTCACCTTCTGCTAAGGGTAATTGCAAAAAACCCTTACTCGTCTATTTGATTATCTTCATGTATAAATGTCTTTGTATGTTAATTTGCCTGTTTGTGTATCTCCCAGGCTGTTGATGGTTTCCTGTTAGTTGTAAGTTGTGAGCGGGCGAAAATTCTGTTCATCTCAGAGTCTGTCTCCAAGATCCTCAACTTCAGCCCGGTGTGTTGAACTTCCATCACTGTTCATATAAAGAGAGCAAATTTGCAGACATGCAGATTTAATCTGACCAAACTACATTAGACTTAACATAAGTGTAACTACATATCCCCCCCTGTTTTGAATGTGAGTAAAATTAAGCAGAAATGGCATTGAGAGAAGCCCCAAAGAGTCTGAAGTTATTGAATTTGAACCCCCCCCCATTTCCCCCCCTAAAGTTTATTAATCTTTACTGAGTTAGCTAACAGAAAGCTCATAATAAGCTTATCTTGCTGGCTTTTGGCTTCTTTGTGAGTTTGCAGACCTATTAAATCTACAGAAAACTAAAACCACTCTGACAGAACCCTCCCCGAAATATAAAATATCTCTTCTTTAAAATATGTAATCATCTTAACATGCAATAATTTAGATAAAGTATCGTCAGCTGATAATTAATTCTAGTTAAACAATAATAATGACATTAACTTGTAACACTTTTTCATGAATGTCTCCTCTCTTTCAAGCTAAAGTTAAATTAACTATTAGCTAGTGCTAGTTAGCTAACCCCCAAAAGCAAAATATCTCTTCTTTAAAATTTGTTTTCACTTTAATATTCATGAATTTAGACAAAATAATGTTAACTGATGGATAATGTTTGTTGCCAGTAAACTAGCTGGCTAGCGGTTTTTCATAAATGTATCCTCTCTTTCAAGCCTAAGCCAAATTAACCTTTAGCTAGTGCTAGTTAGCATAAGTTAATGTTCTTCACTCCCATATTCACTTAAGCATGAAAAGCACATTCTGCAGTCTTTTTGTTGACATTATGAATAATGCATGTGCTTTCCTGCTTTGAAAAATCTAAACATTTACTGTGATAATGATCTTTTGTGTGTGTTTTAAAAAAAAAAGAGCTGCAGTTAGAAAGCAAGCAAGTTAAAAGGTGGCTTTTCTTTGTATTTTCAGATACTTTCAGTTAATTAGTGCTCCTGCCCAGCATCAAATGATACATCAATGTATATTGAAAGGGGAAAATTTGGCAGCTGAAGAGCCAGCTGTGTCCAAAAAGCACTGGACCACTATGACCTTTTGGGAGGTCAGAGGAGAAGTAGACAACTTTTAACACTTTTCCTTAACTAACAGCTTATTTATTTTTTCTACATTTTGTACTTTGGAGCATCATAAAAGGTTTTCCCTCTCTGCTGTCTGTGGTAGAATCAGGATGATAAGCACAGAATTGGCTGAAACAAACCAAAAATAAATTTAAAAAAAATACAAAAAAGAGCTTAGATACAACAATATTTACAGAACATCTAACAAAAAACAATGATATAGAATTTAAAAAACAATAGCTGTTTTGTCCATACAGTTTATCAGGTTGTCATATTATAAATAAACAAACACTAAACAGTCAGATTTTTTCACCTGAAAGAGAAGGTTCCAACATTAAAGAGCTATAATTCATAAACCATTCCTCTTAGTAAAGCAGGAAGTGTATATTTTGGCCTATAATCATCTTGACTGTAACAAGAATATGCTTTTGTTGACAGAAATTAGTGGTAGTTTACTTGGCAATGAATAAATGTGCTTTATATTGAAGCCATAAATACATTTATAGGAAGGGCTTCATAGATGTCCGTTTGTATTTACAGTTGGAGCTGACTGGGCAGAGCTTGTTCGATTTCATCCACCACAAAGACATCAACAAGGTGAAGGAACAGCTGTCACATTCAGAGCTCCCTTGCCAACGCCTCATTGATGCATCAAGTAAGACAAAAGACAATGAACCCTTTCTGGGATATAATTGATTACCATGACAACCAAACTGAATCAAATTTTTATAAATTGGAAATAAGTCCTCTGAGTCAGAGTCACGAGTCCCATTTTTTGTGCGCAGCTGGGGTTCAGGTCCAGGTGGAGCCCCTCGTAAGGACGTCTCACTTAACCACTGGAACTCGGCGATCTTTCTTCTGTCGTATGAAGCACAGTCGAGTTGCAGGGAGGCATGCAGACAAGCATTTATTACCCAGCACCTCTAAAAAGAAAGGTAAGTGCATAGCAGAACTGACCCATCTGTGGATGAAATATTGTATTATAGTAACAGTAATGTGCACCCGGGAGCAAGAGTGTGATTGTAAAGAATGACTAAAACAGCTGATGCTCAAGTGTTGTGTCCATATGAGTACCGGATGCACTGATCAGACTCTGCTGCTCCTTGCAGTGATCTCTGCTGGGTAACATTGAGTAAATACAGTGTAACATTAATTTAAAAAACGTCCAGAACGTGCAGGCTGAGGTACAATAATGTAAAAGTGTAAAAATTTCTTCTGACTATCAGTTTGGGAAGATTTATATGACCATTTCCAAGCAATTTAAGGTTATCTACTGTGAGAAAGATTATTCACAAGTAGAAAATATTCAAGATAGTTTTCAATCTTCCCAGCACATTCACTTTGGAAGATTAAAAACGGTCACCTTGCAGTCACTGAACTGACCTTTAACTCCTCTGTATCAAATGAAAGGCCATCTGAGATCATACAACAGCACGCTGATTCCAAGCACACCCACAAATCTACAACTGATTGACTCAAATAAATAACTGAGGTGGTGCAATGATCCAAAATCCAGACCTCAACTTGACTGAGATGCCACTATTAGACCTTGAGAGAGCTTTGCATAAATGCCAGTAAACTGAAACAACATTGTTAAAGAAGAGTGTGCCAGAATTTCTTTCCCAGTGACATGAGAGACTGGTATCATTATGCAGGGAGGAACTCCGGTCCTCAAGGGCCGGTGTCCTGCAGGTATTGGATGTTTCCCTGCAACAACACACCTGATTCAAATTAAATTGATCTCCAACAGCTTGTTGTAAAGTTCTTCTCAAGCCTCTTAACGACCCATTCATGTGAATCAGGCGTGTTGCTGCACGGACACATGCGATACCTGCAGGACACCGGCCCTCAAGGACTAAAGTTGCTGATCCCTGAAACGGTTACTACAGGTCATTGCTGCTATGGGAGGTTTTTAAAGGTTTTAATGGGCTGCACTTTGTTTGTCCACGCTCCAGCATTTACTGCAGTTCACTTAGTTTTTGTTGGATAATAATGACGTTGTGTATTAAAGTCGTGTTGTATTTATTTGATTTAATGATTTAAAAAAAAAAAAAGATATCATGTCATGATTCATAAAAACTTACTGCCTTCTGTTTTACACAACTTCACATATACTTGTTATGATGCTTTGTGTTGGCAGAAAAAGTGTTGGAAGCTCGCATATTTTATTTAGTGCCAACTTAAAGTACAATAAAGCACATTGATATTGTACTTAAGTCTGACAGGGATAATACTGGTACTGAAATGTTCTCTAAAATAAAGAAAGTTACTTATCTTCAAAACAAACTTGAGTAAGAACAAATAGACCTCAGAGACAGTCTGGATAAACATGGCTCATAGAGAAGGATGCAAAGAAAAACAGTGACCTTAACAAGTCCACGGATCCCTTCTGTGCTGTTTTAGGTCATTTAGGTTTCCTCACTCTTTTAAGAGGACTTGTGATTCAGTTTAAAAGAGTCTTGAAAAGATTGAATATAAACGGCTGTGATGAGTGCTCACTTTGGTCCAAACAGATAAAGGTCAACAAGAAAGTAATACAATATCAATAGCAATTAGGTCATTATCTAGGAGACTTAGGATTTTGTACTCCGCTTTTTTCCCCCATATTGGTGACAGTCATGATCTGACCAGGATTTGGTGGTGAGGTGGTTTAGTGTAAAACTGTTTTGTGAAAGTAGGTGATACTCGCATCTCAAGCTTTTTAAAGATGTAAGTCACAGTACAAATTTGTTTGTTTGCCCTGAATCTGTTTGTCGATTTGAAAACTTCATCTGAAAACTTTTTTTCAATGCAGTTCAACTTCGATGACTTCTTTGAAAGAACTGGATATTTGACTTTATTTCTCTCAAAGATGGTGCCAAAATTTAAAACATATTGTCCTGCAGAGGAAGTAGGTCAGTGTTTTCGCATTGTATAACCACAAAATATGAGGATGGTCCAAACTCCACAGTGTAAAGCTGATTTTAGTAGCAGAAACATGAGGTTTGGCGCCCCCCAGTGGTCAAATATTGCAACTGCTGTGGGATGTCTGTGACCCATCAGGACAAGTTTCAGTTTTCATTTCACTTTAAAGATGAATTATTTTACTGATTTGTGAATTTAAAAAAAAGCAGTGTATTGACATTTTAAAATGATGAAATTCTCAACTATTTTATCTTCTTTTCTGCATCAAATGTTTAGAAACTAGGCTCATACATACACCGGTTCTTTGGTTGTCTGTAAAAGTGACGTTTTTATTGCAGTACAACTAGATATTTTGCATCCTGGTCATCTTTGGAAATTAAATTAAATGAAAATTACTTTAGTAATCTCAGAGGGAAATTGAAATGTTATTATAGTTTTTTTTAAATAAAAAAACAAAACAAAGAATAATTATTATCAGAGGAAGATATTGTTTTGTTCTGAAGTGTGATGGCAGGAATGATCTCTGGTACTTTTCCGTCTTGCATCGGACTTGACAAATCCTCACACTGAACATAGATTGTTGTTTCTTCACTGTGGTGTGTAGAGGATGTGAAGAATCGTCCATTATTTTTAGAAGCTTGTGCAGCTTTCTTTTCTGGACAATCAGCTCCAGAGTTATCCCCAGCACAGAACCAGCTTTATTGATCAGGTTGTTCAGTCTTTTTTAGTCTCTGGCTCTGATGCTGCTGCCCCAGCAGATGGCTGCAAAGCTGATTGCACTTTCCACAACAGACTGATAGAAGATGTGCAACATCTTGGTGCAGTCATTGAATGATCTTAGCTTCCTTAAGAAGCAGCATCTGTTCTGTCCTTGCCGTGGCCTCTGTGTTGCATTTCCAATCCAATCTGTTGTCCAGCTGAACTCCACGGTACTTGTATTTCTCCACCACCTCCACCTCTTTCCCCAGAACATAACCAGTGTTGTGATTACTCTTGTTCCTCCTGAAGTCAACAATCATCTATTTTGTTTTGTTTTCTAGATGAGGGGATTATTTCAATACCATCTCACAAACTGACAGACCAGTTCTCTGTACTCAGCTTCTTGTCCATCACTGATACACCCCACAACTGCAGAGTCATCAGAGTATTTCTGTAGATGACAAGACTCAGAGTTGTATTGGATGTCCTGAGGTGTACAGTGTAAAGAGAAATGGGCAGAGTAAAGTCCCTTGTGGTGCTCCAGTGTTGCTGACCACCACCTCAGACACACAACCTTTCAGTGTCACAAACCGTGATCTGTTTGTTAGGTAGTCATAAATCCAGGTGGTTGTAGAGGTATCCACCTGGAATTGTCCAGGATGACACCAACCGTGATTAAAACGTGTGTGCACATGTTTAAAATAAACACATGTAACACCTTCTCTGTAAAGGGACACAAGGCTCAAAACCTGGACACTCTGTCATATAAGACAAAAACAAGGCTTTAAGTATTCAGGAAAACCTGCAAAGCTGGGAACTAAAATGCATATATTATAAAACAATGCACAGTTCATGTATTTGCTCTCTATTCATATTAGTTTTCATAAATTAAACCATTACTTGCTATGATATTACTATTACCACGTGTTAGCATTCAATAGAGGAAAGGAAGGGGCCCAGAACTGAGTCCTGTGTTACGCCAGCTGTCAGCTGATCTGCTGTAGAGGTAAAGTTATTTAGAAAGGGTTCAGTTGGAGAGACATGAGCAAAATGAAATTAGAGCCAAGTCCTTAATTTCAACATGCAACTTTAACTTCCATATAAATTGTGTTTTTCTGCTGGCAAATTATTTGTTCTGAGATTTAAAAAAAAAAAAAAACTTTTTGTTTTCTGCCCACAGATACTTATAGATACTGTACCCTCCATTGCACTGGTTATATGCGGAGTTGGCCGAGCAGCCAGCTAGAAGCAGAGGGTGATGCCACCGATAAGGAAACCTTAAGCCTAAACTGTCTGGTGATGGTGTGCCGCCTCCTCTCCCATGTTTCCCACCAGTCCTCCAAAGACATCAACGTCAAAGCCACTGAGTTCGTTACCCGCTGTGCACTCGACGGCAAGTTCACTTTTGTAGATCAACAGTGAGTTTCTTGTTTTTCTATTTATGTCTACCTGCACTTTTTTTTTTTTTTTAATCTCTCCCTTGCTGGTCAAAGATTTGCTCTAATGTACACGTTTCGACTGAGAAAGAATTGGCATAGGCGTGCTGTGGTGAAGGGGCCTCTCAAAGTAACAACATGGGTTTTGCCTTCTCAACTTTCATTCGAGATAATCCTTTGTGTCTTTGCCATTATTTCTCAGAAGAAGCTGTGCATCTTGATGGCATCACATGAAAATCTCGACTGTTTTTTTTGGGAAGTAATTACACACCACATGTATTATGTCTTCAATCAGCCGATCAAATTTCTCTCATGTGCGGCTGATGGATGGTACAAGAGAGGTTCTTTGATGCTGTTTTTGTCGGGCACAATCCTCAGAGGCGGTGAGAGACAAGCAAAGGGGGACGGTAACTAAATGGTCTTTCCGCTCTCTTTTCCCAGAGCCACAACAGTCATTGGTTATTTGCCACAGGAAGTTCTGGGCACGTCCTGCTATGAATACTTCCACCAGGACGACCTGCAGCACCTTGCAGGGAAACACAGGCAAGGTGATGGAGCAAAGCCAACGCTTCGGGCAAACTTAATCTTATGTTAAAAGGATTAAAGCGTACATATTAGCTGAGATTTCTGTATCCCAAAAACAATAAGTCTTACAAGATGCAACTCTTGCACCTATAGAGTGCTTCATACACACAATGTAGAAGCTTAGAGAATTTCTAACACTGCTTTTAAAGTATAGACCAAATATCTGGCTGCAAAATTTTTCTCTCTACTGTGTGTGTAATGGTTCCTGTGTTCAATCTCTTCACAGTTCTTCGAAGTAAAGAGAAGATTGAAACGCAGTGCTACAGGTTTAAAACAAAATATGGCTCCTATGTTTCGCTACAAAGTCAGTGGTTTAGTTTCACAAATCCATGGACCAAAGAAGTTGAGTTTATCGTGTCTTTAAACAGGGTTATCTCGTAAGTATGGGTTAATTTACGAATGTCTATCTCACAACTCCTTAGATCCAGTCGCGTTACAGGAGGAAAGAGATACATGTTCATCCCCTCCCTTTTTAACACCTATAAAAGTCCTTCTGATTATTACAATCTACCCTAAGAATCCGACACCCTTTATTGATTACTACCCAATTTTGCCTTAATGCAGCATTGAAATGCATTGAATATAGTGAACTGGATTAAGAAGCGCAAGTACTCCTTTCTACCAACAGGGGGCCTAGTAACACAAAAGGTGACGAGGAAGTATGTCATTCAAAAGCACTTCAGGGTAAGAGACTTCAGTGTAAGACTGTAAAGTCATGATGGTGTTTGTGCCCTTGTGTGTGTGATCTTCGTTTTCTTTCTGCTTCAGCAGATGACTCTAAACAAATACCAGAAATTCCCGGCCTCTCGTGTGGTATGGGCACAATGATCTACGCAGGCAGCATAGGGACCCAAATTGCAAATGAGCTCTTCGACTCCTACAGGTACATCTCGTAGGATCATGTAGAACTACTTTAAGTTGTTTTTTTTGAAAATCTATTTTAAGGGGTTAGATAAAAAAGAAATGAAATATAGGTTCAGAAAATTAATTTTATTTGTCTTCCATTTTAAAAAAAAAAGAGCCAACTCGTCCCCGTCGAGTGGAGCTTCAAGTCCATTTGATCCTGTCCGAGAGACATTTCCGCAGACCAGCAGGAGTGTGACTGACGTATTCAGGGTAATAATTACTGCACAGCTTTAGTGAATTAGATTCTGTGTAACGATGAAAAACGGGTAAATGTGGGCCCATTTCTGATGTTTCACTGTGTTGTGGCTTAACTGCAGGCGTCCAGCAGAGAGGAGGCAGCAGGCAGCTCTTCACAGTCCCAGTCGGAATCAGGCACATCAGCAGGTGCCAGTGGTTCAACATCTGAGAGCACAGGTAGTGTGAGCTACATTTGCCGATGCATCTCTGAGAAAGTGGGGAGGAGTAATTGGGCGGCATTTGAAAAGTTTAAAAAAGAGAATGAAAGAATTTTTTATGTTAAGTAATGGTAAAGATTTTAAAATGGTCTACAGATTCCAGCTGCAGACCTTTTGGTTTCCTTATGTAACGCCTCAGTGAAGTTCCGTTATGTAACATTTAGGTGCTCTATTGGTAGAATTGTGATATAATATTCATGATTATGTCTTGTAAGTGTCAAATCCTATGAAAAAATAATGTTATTTTCATCACTTTAGAACGGGGATCTCCAGCTCCGGACCTCTTGTGTCAGTGACCTGCTGGTTTTAAATGCGTCCCTGCTGTAACACACCTGGCTAAAATGAATGGGTCACTAAGAGGCTTGTGCAGAACTTGGTTAAAATCTGGTGTGTTGCAGCAGGAAAACATCTGAAACCTGCAGGATAGTGGCCCAAGAAGTCCCGAGTTGGTGATCCCCGCTTTAGAGGGAAAAATGTGTACTTTGTAGTGCTGTCATTTTGCATTGTCATGATTATACAGAAGCCTAGAGGGAGCAAACCCCAGGCATACACACTGGTTTCAGAGCAGCTATTCTACATTGTTTTACAGCCCGCATAGTTTTCCCTACATGTTTGAAAGGTAGGATGAGGCAGGGGATGTTCAGTTCGTTGATTGTTGTTAGATCACTCATAGTTTTTTCCAAATATTTTTTAAGTCTGTTTAAAAACATTCTTTTTATAAAAAAAAAAAAACTAATTTTATTCTAATGAGCTGTATCTACATGAACAGAATTACTTGCCCAAATGAAGGAAAGTGCAGTCCATACTTTGGAAAAGCCAGCACCTGATGTTGACTCAGTTATAGAATCATGTGTGTTTAATCAACTTGAAGGTACTATCTTCTTAGAATAGGAAAGTACAAGTACTGTAAAGGGTTATTCTCAATCCTTTGAATATGTCTTGACCACAGTTATAAAATCAAACAAATGTTTTCTCTGTCTGATGTTCTTATACCTTGCTCTAAATGGAAAAAACAACAACACAAGCTACTCATAAGCGTGCGGCATTAAGTGGAAACTGGAAACATCAGATATATCTGACTTAGCAAAATCAAAGAAAGCACCGCTAGAATTCAGATTGAAATCTCAGTATGATTTCTGTGCATTTTACTGTACAGATATCTCAATGAACTTCATGTCAACAAGTGCACCTTGTTCATAGAGAAGTATAAGTCAACCTCCAAGCAGTAATGTTTTTTTTTCTAGTTTGTACATGTATTAAAAACTGTAGTTTAACATGACTTCCTGTCTATTCATCAAAAGTAGTCGGTACATTGTTGTAAATGTAGTTGCTGTTTGGCTGTTAATTGTTTTATAGACCTCTCGGTCCGCTGTTAGCGGTCATTACATTATAAAAGGAGAATCCTGTAATAGTGTAAGGCAATAAGTTACATGTGTCTGGGGAGAATCGCTACACTGGCTGCAATTATCTTTAATGCACTCGTAATTTTACAAAATGATTAACACATGCTGTGAGAAAAGGCCATAGTGATGGTGATAATTACATAGTGACACACCACAACCTTACAGTAGCTGGTTTCAGTTTAATAACATTTAGGTGGGTACCGTTATAATCAACACCTCAGTTATGGTAAAATTCCAGCAGAAGCCTGATTCCCATTCCAAAAAAATATGTATAATAAGAAGTAAACTAATTACTTTTGTATTTCTATGGCAGATAAAGACATTAGACATTGATGCCTCTGGTCCACAATGTGATTGTTCTTCATAATAAGGGACAATAAGTTAAAATACAGTAAGGAAAGAAAAATAAAGTGCTGATGATCAAAGTCAGGTGTTTGACTGTCTCCAAGATGACTTTTCCTGGAGTTCTGTCCTGTTTGGTTTCACTCAGGTGAGCCATCCCAGTTGGACCTGGAGAGCATGGTGGTTCCAGGACTGAGCAGCTTCAGCAGCGATGAGGCAGCCATGGCGGTCATCATGAGCTTGCTGGAGACCGATGTAAACATGGGTCAATCGGGGGATCTGGAGGATTTGCACTGGCCTTTCTAGAGGAAGCTGAGCTCAGACTTTCAGCCGCTCTCTCGCGGTCTTGTGCTGTTCCTTGCCATTTGCCGAGAACTTTCCCATTCGGCTAATTCTGAACTGAAGACTTATCTGAACTTGCACAACTGAACCCACTGGACTTGTACCAAAGGGCACAACATGTCATACTTGAGGAAATCTGGAAAAAGCTATAAGTTTATAAGGAATGCTGTGACTCTGAACAATGACCCCGTACGTGTCTTGGTTCTTACTTGAAGGAAATTTGAGGTTACAGGGGCCGTGGAACCTGTGGTGAGTCTTCCTCAGTGACACCTTAGCATCTTAAGGGGGCCTAGGTCAAGACTTTCTACAGCAGGACAATATATTTGCTCTGCTGCCTTCTGTGACCAAGGCAAGAAAAAGATTCAGACTTCTCCCACATGTAGTGCTGCTATAGAAGCTCCTCAGAGCTTTGACATTTGCGCATCCTTCGGTACACGGTGATGACTGTAACACGTCTCATTTTGAGGACTAATTACTACTTTTTACTGTTTTTCTAGCCACAAAGTTCCGCATGACAGGAATACTCCGAGTAATGTTTTGTCTGATTTTGTGTCAAGTGAGTGAGGAGAGCTTGAAGGAGATTTTTATCCTCTTAACTGAGAATTACACATAAATTTACTCACATGGAGGTGCCTCAGGTCTTGCGCCACCACCACAGGTCCAGTTACATTCCACTTTAATCATTTTAACTACAAACACGACAAGGGGTGGGTAAATAAGAATAGAAGTAGATAATTCTTTTCTTTTTAAAATAAATAAATAAATAAAAAATTCACTTAATTCTCAACCTGAATGGAAAGACGCAGCCCTCTCTGACATACTGCACAAAATACTCCAACTGTCTTGTACTTCCCCTTCAAAAAGGTACATATTTGGGAAATTTTTTTAATATAGTTCTTAGCTTTGCAAGGCCAAGCTGATGTATATTGTGAATACTCTCTTGTCACAAACATACTCCTTCATTTCCAACCCAGTCCCAGAGTCAAATGTCATTTTATGTTTTTAGGAACAATGGCTCCATATAATCTTATTTCTTACATTGCCATGATCCTTTTCTTGAAACTGCTCTGGTGTGCTTTTTTCCTCCATGAGTATGAGCCTTATCACAAGGGTGTTACATCCCTGGGCTGCCAGCGAGTGGCCTTTGCTTTTTCACTTTGTTTAGCTGTATTACAGTTCTGTTCCAGTCTTGCTTCATTTTAGGTGTAAAATACAGCCTGTCATAACCTCACAAAGCACCACTAGGTAACAAAGTGAAGAAACACCAGCCTCTTCCGTCTGAGACACTTTGAAATTATATGTATTCGTAGCTGAGAAACACTGATATGACATGTATTTGTCATATATAGAAATATAAAATGGCAATGATTTTCTTTGGTGACTGGGGTGTTCACTTCAAAGCGATGCTTTGGATAATGATTGCCTACTCCAGCGCTAACATTAAAAAACTGCTTTTTATCTAGAATTTATTTCAAATTGTGACATCCATGATTTAAAATGACATGAAATGGAAAAGAATGACATTACCAAAGAGTCCCACCCCTACAAACCATGTGCAATGTTTTGTTTTGTTTAAAACATTATGATGTGCCACCATTGTGTTGAACTTTTACTGAGCTGGCCAAGCACTTTTTATATGCTGTATATTATTCTAACAAAGCATATATCTGGCAATATCATCATCTGACATTTATAAGCATTAGCAATGAGAGCTAGTACTGATCACAAACTACAAGGGAATGTGTTTCAAGGCTTTACTTCTGGGCTGTTTTTGATAAAATATAAATACTTGAATATTCATTCCTGTTTACACTGTTGATCCCTGGATTAATTTTAAGTTGGTTGCAAAGAAAAGTAAAATCCAAATTCAGGTTTCCTATTGTATAAAAGAAAGCTGAAACTTAACGGACAAAAAATTTATTTTGATTTTTCAAAGGTTCTAAATATTAAATCATCATGAAATATTTCCAAGTTTCCATTCAGAAGCCAGAATTACAGTTCTGAATTTCACTAACCCTTGTGATCATTTTACATCACAAAGTCAGAGAAATAGTTTCAAACAAGTGAAGCTTAATATCCAAGTAAAAAGAAAAGATTTTAATTCTTTTTTACATGGAGGATAAATCACATGTCTAAAGCCCTAGAATGCCTATGCTGTTTCTTAACATATCTGGTCTTTAGTGCGCTCCAGACAGCTGTAAAGGTGACCCACTGAACTCCTGGGAAAACATGGAAGACCCACCACAGATCAAGAGAATGTGTTAACAAGAGTCAGGTCAACATGTTTTCATGTGTCATGTATCCTTCCTGTTACCCTACAAATAGTGTTTCGACAGTCCATAATTGCACAGAAATTTGGGTAGGATTTGTGTTGCCAGGGAGACGATTATTCTTTTGTCTCTGAATGTCAAAGTACCACAATATCCCACCATGTACCGTCTCAGCATTGTTTTAAAAAGCAGCTATTCTGAATGCATGTATCTGAAGGGCAGTTCAGAGAGGCCCTCATTAGCCGAAAGTCATGACACCGGTTAGAGTTTTAGCAAAGGATGTGGCCCTGATCCCTAATGGTCATATCATCAATCTGCTATGAGTTCAGTAGCTAGTCAGTAGCAGCCATCTAGAAATTTGACAGTGAAGGGAGCTGACCCAAGATTTTAGATGTATTTTATCACATAAGCCCCTGAGCTGTACTGTAGAATGATATTAACGGTGTGAGAACATGTGACGTGTGGATTTTAGAATAATGAAGTGTCTGGTCTTAAAACAACACTCCAAATCTCTGGTTATATCACTGGTTTCTCAAATCTTGAAAATATGATGTGATTGCATTGCCTTGAACAAATGTAGCTCTACAAGTTTCAGTTGTAAATCAGCAGTAATGCACTCTTATTTTGGCTTCGAAAGCAGGACAGACAATATTTGCTGTTGCCATCTGTGCCATTTGAAATGGACACAAAACCATACTGAACATGCTCTACTTATAAAAGACAAAATGTCTGATATTTGTATGTAATAATTGTTGTCAAATGTCTGCTGTAACAAGGAGTTAAAACTTAAGTGTTTGGCAGTAAAATTGTATTTTTCAGAACGTGTTTCTTCCTTTTACTTTTTCAGCTTGCAAGGGAGCAAACGAGCTCTGGTTCAATCAAAAGGATAATATGGTCTGATGTGTCTGGATTAATGCTGTTGGGCAGATCAGGGTAAGGAGAGTGGTGGATGAAGTGCTGTGCCCATAATGCTTAGTCCCTTCTGTAAAAGCCTGGGGGCAGCTTGGGACCTGGGGTTGCATCATTAGTTTATAGTACGGGTGCACCGATTGCAGTTTTCTGGCCGATCACCGATCTTTAAGAAGACTGACCTGCTGATTCCGATTTTGGCCGATACCATTTAAAAAAGAAATAAATAAAAAAAAGCTGACAGCTTTAAAGTTCCGATGTTATTTTATTGAAAAATAATCAACAATACTCGTGAAAGCATACAAACTATGAGGTAGTTTTTTCAAATATAAATGAAAAGCTTGGCCAATGAGGTATGTTGTATTGAATGTTTGGTTTGCGGCCCGACCACGACTTATTTTGGCCTTGCATGAATTTCAAATTGCAAATCTTTGCTCTTTTTCTTGTCCTATACAAAATCTGCCGATTTCACAAAAGGATCAGCCAATCACCAATCCCCCAAAATCAAGGAAATGGAGGCTGATTGATCTGTGTACCCCTAGTTTATACTTATAGTAAACTTATATACTCTAAGTCCTGGCAATACTTTTATTGATGATGATGATGAGATGAGCAGATGAAAGTATAAGTTCCTAATATCCTCAGGATAAGTCATTAGTTTGAAAGTTTGACTTGTTCGGGACTTAGATGTGTACAATGACCTGTTACAGGTCTACTGCAGGTTGATGAGAGAGCATCTGAAGCCAAAAAACTGAAACCAAACTCGGCCGACTGATCAGGCCATTTGTATGAGATGGATGATTTGTTGGCAAATTTCCTCCAATTGAATCACAGTGTTGCAAGTGTGTTGCACCCAAGTTGAAGCTGTTCTTGAGTCAATCAGTTCTTGAGTCATGCACCGCATATGTGAATGGATTCAGAAGAAGAGTGTCGCACCCAATGCATCGCATAAGTTTATTGATTTTTAAGGGAGGGAGGGGGGGGGGACATCAGAAAAGCTTACAAGCATATCACAATAAAGATAGTTCCACAATGTTGCTTTTTGCCTCTAGCCCCAAAAAAACTACAATACATCGAGAGTAAGCTTCACTCTATGCTGATGATATCTTTCTTTTTGACATTTGATTTAAAAGTTAGAGCCAACATGTAAGACCTAGAGGCAAAACTGTCAACTAAATGACCCACAAACTCACCCTGAAATCCAAAATATAAAAGGCTTGCTATAAAATGAGCATTTGGTTTGTCTCTGGGCTACAACAGTAACAAGGCAGTGTAAAGTGGAGGTTGACCCACAGCATCTTTGATGATAAATTGTTCCTTTTCTATAATGATAACACTGCAGTTCTTATTTTCACTGCATTATTACTAATTAAAGCATGGTTATCAACATTATATTTCATTTTTGCCACTAGATTTTCAAAAACACAAGCAATATATTCACATTAACTTATTTCAGATAGCAACTGCCTTTTTTTCTCATTTCATTTCTTGTCTTTTACACTTGAGCAGCATATTTGTCTTGCCTTGGCGAAATAGAACATAGGACCGATGAGGACACCGAACTTAGGGAAAAGCTTAGATAATTCAAAGACAGTACACATTACACTATCCAAGGTATTATTCAAGAAGAACTTGTATAAGACCAGGGGAAACATCACCAGGACTGGGAGGTAAACCATCACCGCGGACCCCACCACAGCCAACACATTCCCCACCGCCCGTCTCTTTAAGGGTGACACACTGTTGGTATGGGTTCCAGTTGTGGTGAGGGCTGGACTTTGCTGCCATAGTGACCACACCACACCCCCGAGGCAAGCGAGCATTAGGATGAAGAGGCAGGAGACGGTGACAGAAACAGGCACCATCATTATAACCATATTCTTCTTTAAACCTTTGAAGTAAAATGGTACATTTCATTACATGTAATCATAATGTGCAAGCATACGCACAAAAACATGATCATTATAATTTAGATGAAAGATACTAACTTCATTAAATTTTATCTGTTAAATTGAGAAATGATTCAAGGCTCTGAATATTTAGTTTCCCCTTCTGAATTGACATCCAGGTCTTACCTGTAGCCAGACAGAAGGACAAGCTGATCATCCACACCGCAGCAGAAACAGCCGTTGGGTACTCCCACCTCCTTACTCTCAGGTACAACATGGGTCTAATCACCGCCAGGTAGCGTTCAATACACATACAAGCTAGCAGCAATGGACAGCCAATCAGATTGAGCATACTGAAGACGTCTTTTGCCTCTGTTATGGCACCTTTAGGTGCGGGTGAAGTTCCTGAAACAATGGGTGAATACAAATGCAACTTTAGTACGAAACATACCAAATCAAATCCTAGGATCAATCTCCCTCTGAAATATTGTTAAATCCACACCTAAGATGCCCTTAAACAGT
This sequence comes from Leptatherina wallacei, assembly GCA_028567055.1. NCBI lineage: Eukaryota > Metazoa > Chordata > Actinopteri > Atheriniformes > Atherinidae > Leptatherina > Leptatherina wallacei. The sequence goes on from JAOXYM010000025.1 coordinate 8,358,607, forward strand.
ATTTCCCACTGTAAATGAAAGCAAGCATTTTTCTATAAATATTGCTTTATCTTCAAATTGATATATGAACAAAAGTACTTCTTTATACCACAGGGAAAACTGTATTTAACCATTTCTGTTTTGAGTTCTTATCTGTTCTTTACTTTTAATATACAAGTCTGGCAAAATGGTTATTAGTGAAGTATGGTAAGTTGGTATCTTCTACCGTAACTCAAAAGTAAAATTAAACTTGGCACAAAAAAATAAAGAGAATTTTCAGTTTGGTTGATTATTTCTTCCCTTCAACTATACCATTTGATGTAGCGGCTTAGTAAGGATCTACCACATACTGAGATCCTGTCAGAGTGAATACCTGCAGGAGAATATTGCAGGGGAGTTTAGCACATATTTGGGGACACTACCCACATGTTTAGCTGTGTCCCTCATTCCGCAGGAGCTCGATCCTTACAAGTTATACCTTGTTGTTAGGGTGACTGGTCAGGTTTTTCCAGTGATGTATAACACCAAGTAGCATGATCAAAGTGGAGAAATAATCAACTAAAAACTAATTTCCTTATTTTTTGTACTAAGTTTATTAACAGTATCATGTCACCAAAGTGTCACTCTCAACCTCACAATAAGATGAACAAACATTAAGTAAATTAATTTGATAGATATATAACCAATCAATGGTTGATTTTGTTGCTATTCTAAGATAGTTTACACAGGCCTGTTTACTTGTTTCTCTATCAAGACCTGGCAACTCTGAGAAAACCGCTGGTGATCTGATATGTTAGGTGTCAGGTGTTAGGTGTTTGGCTTTGTGGCCAGTCTGCGACTGATATTCTCACCTGATTCAGTCCCGTTGATCCCTTTGTTAACCTTTCTCTCATAAATCAAGCTGAATGGCATTATTGACAGAAAGATGAGATCCATCACAGCAAGATTAACACCTAAAACCTGCAAGACAACATTTTTTATATTTTACATTTTTTATATTTATCAATATTTGTGTTATTATGTATGTACACCACAGGCATAATTTCTTTGGCACCTTCCACACATAGTCTTTTAAACGGTTGTGTTTTTATCTTCCTGTATAAATAACTTTTCCAAAAATTCAAACTCTGAGGTGTTTTAGCAAACAAAAACTTATCAAGTCACAAAGGTCATTAATGATGTGTTATGTAGGTATAATTGTAAAGGAAAAGCATGCAGAAACTATCTTTTAAATGTCACTGACACTGCAGATGCAATGTGCACTCAACCTACCTGAGAGGTAGATAACGTTCTTCTTTCTCTAAAAAGCAACCAAAGCAGGGCGGCATTAGCCACCAACCCTGTGATTAGGATGAAAATGTCAGCGATATGCCAGATGTAATCCCAGCCACGTTCAAGGCACTTTTGCTCTATAACCTGAAAATAGTCAATCTTTGGCGGGAAGACATCATCGATATTGGTGAAACCCATGCTTAGCAGATAGTGAGTCACTCCTGACAGAATCCTGCCAAATCAAACAAAATAATCATTTTACTTCAATCTGGGTCTTTGTGAGAGATATATTTAAGTTCTTTGTCATGCATTACTTATTGAAAGCTAAAATTGAGAAAGTAAGCCGCATTAGATATCTAAAAAAAATACTAGAATGATTCATTATGTTTTAGTTTTGTATCTGGTTGCAGAGGACTTAGAAAAAAATTACTTTTGGGACTTGAAATGCCTTTGCTGAAACTGAGACATCACTTTGTAGAAGGCATTTTTGGCCTTTAACAGATGTCTGATTTAAATCAATGTTTTTGCCTCATTTGCAATACCAAGTTGAAGATAAGAGAGTATTCAAAGGGTGCAGCAGTGCAGTTCTAGAGATATCTTAATCCCAGTAGCACCTCAAGATAAACTCAATTCACCCTGTGGTGGAGATGTCAGTCTCACCAGGAAATGTCTCAACCTTGACAAGACAACCAAACATAAAACATTTATTTATTTCTATTTTATCAACTTTGGTGAATTCTTTTTTTTTACAGGTTTAAAACATATGCATATTAAACCTATTACACTATTTAAGACAGTATTTTATTTCTTTTTTTAAAAAAATCTCCTCTTACAGTTGTTAATTAAAAACATCTTAACCTGTCCATAATTTTGCTGTTTCCATAGTAATGATCTTTTATTCTATTTACAGGTGAAATGAAAAGATAAAACAAAAAGTAAAACTCCCTCCTACCTCTCCCACACTCTCACAGTCTTTTTATGAGTCTCCGCTCATCCTCTGTCTCCTGCAACTGAGACGCTCTCCATCCTCCAATAGGTGCAAACACACGCACACCCAAATGAGGAGGCATTTAGTGTTGATTTTTCTCCCTTCAATGCAAAGAAGCTTTTTCTGTGTATGAATATCTTTGCACAGTGTGCCTACTACCTAATTTTACTAACCCCCCCCCCCTCCCTCTTTTTTTTTTAAAGTTTTTTTTAAATAGTTCATTTATGCTGGTATGCTTGTTACTATAAACCAACATTGGTGATAACTAAAACATATATGATGGTGAAAAATACATCATTTTTAACTGCTGGTTCATCTCAAGCTAACTAAATAGTTATTAACACAACCATCGTGGTTTTGCAGACCGATAAACATACAGTACCCATCATGAGATTATTTAAGCAACCCATGTGCTAGACTACATTTAAATGTTGCTATAGTTTTAAATGACTACACCAACAACTTTACAGTAGACATAACCCACTTCCTTTGGCTAACAGGAAGACATCTTGATTGCAGTTAATTATTCTTGCTAAAAACTCTGAGTTTGAAAATAGCTTCCCTCATCAATTAGAGAATTATTATCTATAATGGTGTATCAATAATGATGTGTATTTGATAGAAAACCAGCTTATGGTTTACTCCCTGACTATTGCACCAAATGTTGTTTCAATGAACTCCAAAACGTTTGACTGTATAGATCTTTTAGGTTAAAACTTTTACTTTTAAAAACTTTGGCTTTTTAGAAAATGAAGCTCCAATTGTATTTCGACTAATGTGCTTTTTATAGAACCTTCTTTTAAATTATTGTAGGCGATTCATGAAGAATAAATTACAATCCACACAATGCTTCACAGATTTTTATTTCTTTGTTTATTTTCCATTCTTCTAGATCCATTGTGCTTCATTTATCTAACATGTACTGCTAAAGCATCCATCCACCTCCCAATCTGCTCTGCCACAGGTGTCCTGTGCAGTCAGACAAACCACTTCATTTCCCTCAAGCGTCAGTGCCATTCTGCCTATGAATGAGGTAATCTTCTTTTCATCTGTCATGAAACGGTGATGAATGAGATCCACCGCTGTCCATATATCCCATCCCTCTTTTTCTTTTTCTTCTTCTTCTTCTTTTTTCGTCATCATTTTCAACGTACAAGACAAACTAGAGTGCTCTGAAAGTAGAAGCTTAATCTGGACATGTGTTGAGCTAAACAAAAATCTCTTTATTCAGTTTTAACGGCAGTCTCATTGTTACACAGTAAACAATTCACAGTAAAAGAAATGCCTAAGACTGACCAGCCCAAGCCGTCTAAAAAAACAAACAAAAAGAAAAAAACTAAACAAAAGGTAAAGTGCAAATTCATTAGTGCCTCTATTCAAGTTACTCTATTAAAAATAAAATTCTTGGCAGTAAAGGGCCCTTACAAAGATGATTTCAATGCATATACATGGTTGAATGAGTTAAAGGTTATGAAGTTTCCTGCACCACCTTCCTGCATAAATTAAATCATATCAGTACATCAAGACTGAAGCGGCAAGTCTCACAGTGTCTGACCTTCCTATTTTTCTTTAAAATTTAAAATCATTTTTATTGTTTAAACCTATGTATGGCTCAAAGGAGCTCATCATGATTTAATATCAAGAGGATTATTTGCAATTATAATTTGAGCATACAGGAGGAGCATAAGGTACAGATGATCCTAAACAAATCAGCGGCTCTGGATGTATGTGTCGGAATATCTCACTAGTCAAAATGCAGGCCACAAAAGAGGGTTTTGGTAGGAATGATTGTGTGACACAGAAGAGGCGCAGCAGAGAAAATAAACAGATACAAAACTGCTTCAGTGTTAAACAAAAAAACAGCTGAGAACGATCACTACATTTTTATCCTTACAAACCAAATTGGTTCCTTTCAGTGGTTGCAACAGTACTGGCATTTTAATCACAGTGTACTACTCATAAATCCCTATCCTCAGCCCGTTTCCCCGACTTGGGAAATCCCACATAATTCTGGTCAAAAAGGAATTATTAGGGGTCAAAACATGTCCACCTTTATGTCCGGTAGCTAGTTTGGATAAACTGATCCTTAGTAAGGGTGATGGGGATCTTATTTCAAGCAATATATTAGAAAAATTTACATTGCAGAGAGCTGCCTAAACACACCTGCTATGGCAGGTTTTTCTTCCATGAAACATATTAGTGCACTCCAAATCACCACCGCCTCTGTTGTCCCTTTGCTGACCGGATGCATGAAGCTTTCTTGTAAGATATGGGGGTTTAAAAGAAAGGATTTTCTCTGAAGACTTCCTCTCAGAGTGAATGCAACAGTTTTACTTCAGTAGGAATGAAGAAGAAACAAATCCTTCTCTTCCTGTAGATTTCAAATGGCAGAAAAAGTTCATGGAGCATGCAGTAAAAGGGAGTGCTTCTATACTGGCTGTATGTCCTTCATGTTTGCTTTGGAACATGGTATTTGCAGACCTCTGTGGGAGAAAACAAGGATAAGAAAGAGTAAAAAGACTTCATATGTCTCTGAAACGTGCCAGTGACGTTTTCGCTGTGTGTGTTCCTTTAACATCTTCAGTGAGAACAGCACAGCACCCTGAAAATAAGGAAACTGGAAGATAAAAGCTACTGCCATGGCCTCTGTGGTGGTGGGTTTGGGTTGGGATAAATGGGTGCTGGTGTTGGGTGACGGTAAGCAGGCACAGCTGTGTTAGGGTTGGGCGGGTACGTTGGAGTGGGATACTGCATCATGATCCGTGGCTGACTTTGGGTGACGGTGTGGGCTGGAGATGGGGCTGAAGAAGAAGAGGAGGGAAGATGGAGGTAGACTGGGGCAGATGGAGCGGAAGGGGCGGAGGGCGCAATCGGGGTCGGGACCCTCTGAAGGACGACATGTGGGTATAGCTGAGACTCAGAGCGGTAGAGTCCAGGCAGAGAAGCCTTGAGCAGACTCTCCTGACTCCTGAAGGGGAGGGAGACACAAAGAGCAAATGATATGAAGTGTTACTCTGATGAATGTTGAATAATATGCTTCAATAAATTTGACTAGCTGCTACAACTCTTGGCAGGAGACAGCTATAAAACCGAGATGACAAACATAAAAGTATATAAAAGTATTTTTATGTTGAACTTTTACAACATACACTATCACTACACTCATCACTATGTCACATCACATGAACAATGAGCTAGAAATGGGTTTCAGTTTCCCATGATTATGATGGTACTGGGGTCACAATTAACAAAATGTTAATGTTAACAAAGAATACAATTGGGATCAGTACAATTTTTAACTTGTACCAATATTTCTAGGTTTCCAATCGGGGTTTTGGGGGATTTAACCAGTTAAATCAACTGCTACAAAATTGTGGCGTCAATTTATAACAGTACTTAAGAGTAAGAGAATATTTTGCATGGATGGTCAGTGAGGATGGATTGTTGTTTCAATGTGATCTGACTCTATTTCAGCCTTTAGTTCTGCAAATTAATGTTGGCTCAAGGGCCTTAAACCCTTTTTAACTTACTGTTTGTATTCATATCCTATTATGCTTTGTATTTACTGGAGAACTTCAAACTTTCTTGCTCTGTTTTTCTTTGCTCTCAGCTCAGTGTTGAGATATGTGATTTTCTTTTTTTTACGAGTAAAATTTTCTTTGAGCTTTGTTAGACTAAGCTTCCTCCCTCCTGCCCTCTTATGGATTTAGTTCACGAAAGATGTGAGAGCTGAAGTTTTACCTTTGGTATCCTCTGTTCTCATATCCACCGAGGCCACCTGTCAGATAAAGAGGGCTGTCAGGAGCCAGACGTGGGTTCATCCTTTGGGACAGGTGGAAGATTTTGGGTGGAGGAAAAGCTTCCCACTCGCCTTCCTCCCTCTCCAGCCAGCACTCACTTCGACGGGATGATCGCTTTTCTCTGCGTCTGATGAGGAGAAAAACTTTGTCAGCTAACTAGAGTTTGAGAAAATCCAAACTTTTCTAATGCCTTTGTCTCCAGTCCCACCTGCTCCGTCCGTCTTTCTTAGCGCGATACCGACTGGATCGTTCCTGGAGGCAGCAGATGAGGAAGGCCAGGGACATGGCAAAAATGACAATGCCACTCACCACTGATGCCAGTACAGCCACTCTCAATCCACGGTCCTCTGGTCTGGGGATTGCTATCATTTGGAAAAAATTACTCTCTAAACCATCCTGTTTGTACTACCTTATCAAAAATATTTACCCTAAAATGCTGGAATTCTGTTTGAAAGATATGTTACCGAAACCAAAAAAAGGTGCTGTTTAACTTAAAAAGTGCAACCAAATTTTTTACACAAGATCCAGCCATTGCAAATATCAACTTCAAGATCATCAGAGTTTTTAATTCTGTACAAACACCTCTTAATTAGAGCCCATCTTGCTCTATACTCCTTCTACTCACCTTCACAGACAGGCAGGTAGTTGCTCCATTGTGCCTTCCCACTCCTGACATCGCAGTAGATCTTGTCGCTGCCGACCAGCTGGTATCCTTCTCTGCACCAGAAGGCCAGCACACTGCCAACTGATACACCTGTTCCACTCTCCACATAGAAGGAACCTCGGCGAGGTGGCAGGACAGGCATACAGGACAGACCTGATGAGAAGGGACACAAAACTGCTTAGGTCGAGCATAAACCTTCAGGATGTCGCAACGCTATAAAGAGACACGTTCAATTTTAGCTTTGTGATCAGTTATTTGAGAATGACTCAATTAATTCATTGGCTTCATGAATTGACTAAACCTCATAGATTTGCCTATTTGAGTTGGTTCTTTGTGGAAAACTTGAGTCCATCAGATTCATGATTGATAGGTAGCTTTATGACAAAAGTCTCAGGAGTGAATACATTCATATACATGCATATGGTCCTGTTTGGTTCATTTTGTGCAGCCAGATATGTAAACAGGTTTTTGACTTTTCAATTTTTTCCCTTCCCCAATCCCCCTTTCTTCTCTTGCCCTTCCCATTCCTATGTCAAACACATAGTAAGTTTGGGCCATAGTGTCTGTTACCGTTGTGGGAGACGGAGAATGTTTCCACTGGTAAATGTGAAGAGCGATGAAGAGCTGGAGAGGCAGAGCGTACTATTTTTATCTTCCTTATGCTAGAATACACAAATACCTCAGAGATCTCGTGATGCAGCAGCTATTGTTAGATTGTGCTGCTGGAATTTAAACACACGGCAACATTGCATAAAAATGTCTGACATTTAAAAAAAAAAAGGACAAGAGTCAACGCTTTTTTCTCCACGGTTGCACTAAGTGATCATATGATATCTGCACAGGTTTGACCGGGTTGTTTAACGGTGCTGATAATTCAGGAAACTCTGGGTATTCAAACTTTCTTGTTTCATGCTTAACCAAGACTACTGAACTACTGTGTTTACTTTAAAATACTTCCAACAAAAACGTGTGGTGTAAAATACCAGGAAGTTAATTTCATATACAGGGCCATGTTTACACCACTAATAATGATGGATCTGTCTGCTGAATAGAAACGTAACTATATGTATTTGTGCAAATTATAAACAAAACCATATCCATTTAACTCTCTGTAGATTAGGACGAGGGCAGTAAAAACTAAACATAACAATTAAAAGGGATAAAATATTTAGAAAAAAAGCAATAAAACTGAATTGTAATGTACATTCTTTGCGGGTTCCTCAATATGATACTCATCTGCAATTTGTTCAGTATTGTTTGCCAAATTGTAGATAACAAAACACATTAAAATCTTTCAATAGAAGTGTTTTGTTTGCTGATGTTGTTATAATGAGTATTGGCCAGAGGGGTGTGTGATGCTGCACTATGCTTTACTGTGTCAGCAGCAGTGTAATCTGTGTGTGTGTGTCTGTGGGAGGGGTAAAGTAGAGGGGGATGTCATCCCAGCATAAGACCCTGTGAACATGCAAGCTGCTCTCTGCTGATTAGGAGCGACAGATGGGAGGATTTCTGCAACAGTAGAAACAATGAGGGACAGGATCCTGTGGAAAGATGATGGCCTCCCCTCCCTCATACACATATACATCAAGGCACATACACCGGACACGTGCAGAGTTCAGTGCAGGGCAAGAAATACAAGCTGGCTTTTTTTCCCCTTTTTTTTTTTTAAAAGCCCTTATGTTTACCCCTGTTAGATCTTTTAATGATGTGATCACTCAGAGTATTTATATCTGGTGGTTAAAATTTTGCCCAAAATCTTACCAAGTCATATGTTGCCACAATATAGGACTGTACACCTACTACCTTTGCTCCTTTTTTAAACCAAGTTTGTATATGTAAGTTATATTAACCAACAAAAAACTAGACAAAGCTCCAAAAAAACAGATTAATAAAGAAAAGTAAAAACAGTTATTTTACTGATATGAATATTACTTTTCACGGTTAAAGTGAGCTAAAATAGCTGCTTAGATACATACTGTGGTTGAAATTTGCATCTGAATAAAAGCAATATGATATTCAATATAAACAAGGTGGATGTAATTATCATGAGACATTAATCTGAGAAGCTAATCAGTCCTTTGTTTCAACGCTAGGAGCCTTCATGTAAAGATCTTTATGAAAGAGACGGCTCAGAACAATAATTAATTGATTATCAGATGGAGCAGTAAATTAACTTTCATTGTTATTTTCACTGGGACTTGACTTAGATCTATATTTGGCTTGTTATGTCTGCCAAAGAAGAAGCCCAGTAGATTTAATTAACGAGCCTTGGCTACAGGCTATAATTTGATTAACGTGCACCACAGTTTGCTTGAGTTGTTTTGTGCTCATCTGCAACTACATGACTGTCCGGCTCTCACATCACACTAATTATGTTTCTAATTACAGGGCCATGGGTCTGTTTCAATTAAACATGCACTAGTGAAATTCTTTGAAATTCTAATGTGTACTTAGGGAGGCTGAGATTATCTACAGTATATCAGTATCTATATATATCTTGCATCGCTGACCGCAACCATTGTAACCTAACTGTATAGTTGTTATACCTAACTGAAACCATGTATTATTATATAACCCTAACATGTATTTTCAGTACCTTGATCTAAGAAACCGTGAATGACAGCTAAATAAAAAAGTGAAACATCTTTCTAAAATGTTTGAAATTGGCTGAACTGTGAGATAGTCTGTGGATATCGCTGACAATTGAAGACTAATCCTATACTTTTTTTCCCGTTGTCATTCATTCGTGCCTAATTGTCATGAAACTAAATTTGATACTTAAGTTTTTGACGTACAATGCACATCATCTATACTAAAAATATCTGTCCAAATAAAGGCAAAAAAGCTAATTTTTGAGCGGTAATTCTAATGTAGTTTGGAGTTTGCAGTAAATCGATAAATGATCTGAGTCTCAGAGCTGTTTATGAAACTTTTAATTCCAGATTCAGTCACCATTGACGTGGTTTCCTCAGGATAATGGCACTGACCAATCAGAGTAGACTAAGCATGCATGGGGGACAGCCTACCTGTCTTAGCCCATTTGTTTGACAGAAAAAAATACATTTATGATTAAAAACTGTTTGTATTTGTATCTAATCACTTTACTAACACTGTTACATTTTAATTCTCATAGAATGAGCCATTTATATCTACTTGCCATTGATCCACATACACAGCAGCTGCCATATTTGTGCCACCATTTGTTACTGTGGTGTTTATCAGCTGCTGGAGCACAGTTTGGCATTTTACACAATGTTACACATGTTACACAATACACAATTTTGAAGTTGTCATCTGTAGTGCAGTCATCGCTGCACCCGAGGCCACTGGATTCACTCACAGATGAAAACATGTTTGTCTGTAAGAATTTTGGCCCCTGATGGCCACTGTCCATCCACAACTGTGTTTGACATTTGAAGTTATTTTCATGCCTATCTTTACCACTAGATGTTAGTAATTGTTACATACTGTACCTTTAAGGGGTTTTAATGATTTCACATGAAAAAAAAAGTTACCTGGAGTCATTACAAATGTGGGACTGAATGAAAACATGCACTTGCCGTTTGTGCATGCATCAAACAATAATAAGTGACAAGACTATACTTTGCACTACTCCTTAAAAAAAAAACAGGTTCTAACCTCCAGGAAAAAGACAGTCTTGTTCCAGTTCATTATGTAAAGTGATGTAAATTACCATCAACTCTGGCAGCTAATTAGAGTACGATGTTTTGATTGAAATCTGTCTTGTAGTGGCTAACTTCCTTTTACTGTTTGGACTGCTTGTAGGAAGCGATATAGACAGTCAACAGGTTTACAGTAAATCTGCATGCAAATTTCAGAATGCATGCAGATGTTTGTCTGATAAAGATCATACCAAACTGAATGTATCAAAGTCAGACTAACCCAGATGGGTAATGACAGTGGGAGCAGAATTTACCTTGCATGCATAAGTTAGGTTGAAGTAAGAGAAGAATTTGGGCTTAGAATGTATTCACATGTAAAGAAAAAAATTAAAAAGGGAAAGCATATGTCACTAATGAAATATAGAAAGCTGTCCAATTAAAATTTCAACAATTTATAACTAACTGAGTTTGTCAGTTGTTTTGGTGCTTGATGTAATATGTCAATTGGAATAGACCCAGTACTCATAAAAGGATATTTCACAATTTCCTTCATAGCACATTTGTACATATTTCAGTCATCAAATCATTTCTCCTTCTGTACTTGTAGACAGACACAAGGACGGTAGTCTGATTAAACATCCTAATCAAGCTGAAACTAGCTCAACTTAACTGTGCATGCATATAAAAGGTAATGAATGTACCAACTTTGGATCTTTAAGTTTTGCGCTTCTGAGACTGAATGAATTTATTCTGAAACTTGGCCCTTTCTAGGCATTTGACTCAATGGCTGATTATGACAAATCTAATCCTTTCTGTTGGCTTACATTTCTCAGCTGCAGTTTCTGCAGCTTATCAGTCATAATATTAACATCCTAAAAAGTAAATTTGCACAAAGAAAAACTAGTATTGCACAATCAGAATCCAAAGTACAATAAATGCTTGTGTAGTTAATCTATACAATCATGTGATCAGATAAAGAATCTTAATCCCCTGAACAAACCAAGTATTGTTTATTTACAGCATGCAAACTTACAAGAAGTCACAGGACTTAAAAATAAATTCCTCACATCCACACATGCATACATTTCGGTCATAGAAAGATGCCTGTTCCTCTATTAATGCAATATTAAACATATTAGGATACTGTGAGGAAACTGAGCTGAATTTTTTTTTCTTTAAACGCTTAGCTCCCTGGGAGTTTAAATTGCTGCAGTAAACAGAGAAAAGGAACAATGACGCCAGTGTAAAGTGAACAAACAGAGCACCCACAGAGGAGCCCAGCAACAATAAAGATCCCACTTAATGCCCAAACAATTGAAAATGTTTTTTCTGTACTTGTGTTTACTTGTATGTGTATGACAAAAGCAGCTCTGAAGCATAGGTGGCAGGTGTTTGTGCAAAGGTTTGCATGTGTTGAACAGTTCCATTTGCTCAATCCTTTTAGTTCACTCACTGAAAAAAAAAAAGATTCTGTCGTTGGGAAAATGTGAGTTGCCTGTTTGAGATTTTGGCCGCCAACAGGGTACTAATACAACTCTGGCCCTGCAAACTTGGCAACCCAGCACTGCCAAGCAAACATTCACTTTACTGCATTCCTCTTTCTTATCACCCCCACTTGTCTGTGACAGGGAATCACTTTGAAAAGTTTGTGATTAAATAAATATTAGTCTATTTGCATTAAAGATTCAAACATGCACTTTCATGAGAACAGAATGAGTAAATACATCAGAAACACACTGAATGAACCTATAGCATGGCCTTTGCATGTTAGCTTCCAGCTTCATGAACCCCAGTTAAGGAACATTAGGTTCGGTTACAGGTCTATAATCTTATATTGGGTATTTAGTAAGGGACTTTCTTATCCTTAGATGTTAAAAAACCCATTCGTTTTATCATTCTGTACATTGCTGCAGCACCTTTTGTCACCTTCTCTCTGAAGCGCTTTGTTTCAGCACCTCTCTCTTTAAGGCTCTGACTCTTGAATAGCCCAAACTGCTTTGATTGCTTAGCTGGTTGGGCAAAAACGGGTGGAGTAAAAGACAGGTGCCTTTTTTTTTTAAAGTAATGACATTCACAATATCATTTGCAATAAGTATGTTATTGCAATGTCAACAGAAAGCTTGAAAAGAAAGTCAGATGAATTCTTTATTTTTTGTGAATGTTTTGATTTTATGAGCTGAGATCAAATCAAGGTAGCATCATATGTGTTATTCACAGGATATTGATATTCCATTCTTTGAATATCACATTTATTGTTAATACTGATATATTGTGACAAGCTTAATTCTAAAAGATTAGTCATGGTTGATGTTAAAGTAAAGGAAGAGAAGCTTGTGATGTAAACAAGGTGTTTCAGGCAGTTCTGGCTCAGAGTCTCATTTGGGAGAAAATATCTCACCTCGGTGTGAATATAACTTTGAAAACCTTTTCTATGCACAAACATGATGGAAAGAGAAAATCCCATTTCCTTGATCATTATAGCATTACCATTACAGTTTGGACAAAGATCTCAAACTTAGACATCAGAGTGCTGGAAAGAAACGCCCTCTTCCATGTTTGTCCTGTTTGATTCACTTCATCTGAGTCACACTACCAGATGCTAAAAGTCTGAACTGAAACTAATGAAAGATGGCACTCTAGGCTGATGGCTGACTTGCTCCAGCTCAGTCATCCATGTGTTTCTGTCTTCTTCTTCTTCTTGAACTTTGTTTTGTCTTTGCTCCAGCTGCTCTCTTATGTGATCTGACCTCAAACATCATTCTGCTGTGTCCTCACATCAGCGTATCTATTTCTGTTGCACCTCACTGATGCACTGTACCACAACTGATTACCTAATCCCCACAGCTCTTTCCCTGCTTACGTAGTAAATGTATCTGTGCAGGCACATAAAGGCATGTGTATTCTCCACAGACATGCATTCGGGCTTGTAGCATGATACATGCCAAACATGAACTTTGTTTTTTTCAAACATGAGATCAAAAACATTGAGAGACATTTTTTTTACGTTTTTTTTTTCTTTTGGAGTTTCCTTCCTTATATATATATACAATACTGGCATATAAGGATGTTAAATGTAAGAGCACTTTCATGATAATTGTACCAAACTTTAAACAGAAGCTAAAATGCACCACTTCTCTTCACTGATCAGCTTTCGTTGGCTCTGACAGAGGATTATCTCTCCAGTTAAACAGAGCAGGAACAGCAAGCCTGAGGTCATAGAATGAACATCCCTGACACAGTAGAAGGGAAAAATGACTTGTGGCTTTCAATTAAGCTTGAATAACTCTTGGAATTGCAACATAACCAACCACAAAATGATAAATACTGAATAACTAACTTGCACAAAATTGCACGTTTAAGCTGAAGACCTTCATGAAATTTACATGACAAAGATGCAATACATCCTGATCCATCTTTCTCTGCTCCATGTTTCACCGTGGTGCCTGTCACTTTGATTTAAGAGGAATAAGTCAACTAAAACTTATTCTTGCATTCTGAAAATCCAGGAAACGGGTACTCAGAGGATGAAAACAATACTGTGAAAACAAGAGAAACAAGAGTGTTAAACTGGGTTTGACCTTTTAAAATGTC
>JAOXYM010000025.1:8382026-8393675 GCA_028567055.1 Leptatherina wallacei
AATGTTTTATGTAAAGCACTTTGAATTGTCTTGAACCTGAAAATGTGCTATACAAATAAACTTTCCTTGCCTTGCCTAAAGTTCTTCAAAATATTTCTTTGGACTGGCTATTTTTTCCCTTGGAATTTTCACTCGAGTCTTTGTACCTCATAATCATCAGATGAATGCAAATTATGCACAAAGACACATAATTTGTTCCCATTTCTTTAGTTGCATGTGTGAAAAATGCCAAAGAAAGTTTGACAGATTTTGAAATATCATTATTGCATTAACAAGGTGAATCCAGAAGGGTTTCTTGCTGAAAATTTAGCATGTCTCAGCATGGTGTGCAGTGTGTTCTTAAAACGTGAGGCAAGCGGTCAGTTAGAGGACAAAAGAAGTCTAAAAATAATCTAAAACTGATTAACAGTATATATGAAAGTGATGTCCTTAAGAAATAGGAGTGTCCTGTAATGACCTGACACAAGACTGTTTCTTCATTTGATCCATTTGTTCACTGAAGCCTCATCAGAAATGGTCTCCATGGAAGGGAGAATGAAAGAGGCCATTCTTAAGTATGGGACACATGCAGAAAAGGGTGAGGTGTGCCAAATTATACAAGAACTAGACTGAAAATCCATGGCAACAGGTCTTATGGAGCGATGATTCCTTCCACAGCCCAAAGTTCAACATTATTGAAGCAGTGTGGGATCATCTTGAAAGAAAACAGAAGAAAAGACAGCAATATCCAAAGAGGAGCTTTGGAAAGTCCTTCAAGAAGCCCAGAGAACTATTCCTGAAGACTAACACAGAATTATTTATTTGCGTTAAAATTGTACAAATTCTGTATTTGACTCATATTCTGTCTGTCCATTTATGTTGACAACAACTCCCTGTTTTCAGAGCAATATTTGAATAAATTAAAGTTAGCTCGAGAAATGCTAGTTTTTTCTGTACAGTGGCGAATCAGTGATGCCTACAATTTAACTCTCGCAAGAGGTACAGCTCCAACTGTTGCTAATGAGTACCAGCCAACATATGTCTGCATTGTACTACCATTACTGCATGATATAATCAAACCATTAAGTTTAACAGAAGATTTGGTGAAAAGTTAAGTGTCTCTGTTTCTTGTTTCATTGTCTTTAATCTCCTGTCTTTTTCACTGCATCTTTGTGATGAAAAATGTGATTTCAGGACCTGCCTACCTCCTTCTGCACCACTGAGTTTGTGCACAATCTCCCTTTTGCATCTCAGTATCTCTGCATGCATGTGCATGTGGAACTGTGACTGTCAGAGGTGGATGCTCAGGTGTAACATGATGACCCCGAAAGCTCTTGTTGATAGCTTTCTTGTCAGAAAGTCCATGCAAAAGATGTGAATAATTTATGCATCTGGGACCAAAAATAGGAGAGAGAGATGGACAGAGAGAGGAAAAGAGGTAGATTCAGAGGGTGGGAGAGAGCAGACATATTGAGCAGCGACACAAGAGCTGGAGAAAAACAATAAGAGGGTGAAAAAAAAAGACAGCTGGAGATTGGAAAAGAAAGACAGATGAAGTGAGATCCTGCGCTTTTAGCCGGAGAAAACATCCATCTATCAAACGTTAGTCTGTAAATGGGGATGTGGTGGGCTCTGCTGCCACAAACTACATTATTTACAGCCACCTCTTTGCCAAAGTGGACACAAGAAAGGCTTTTAAGTAGTGATCTAAGATTTCATTATTTCATTTTTGGCTCTTATTTATGGCTGAACCAGAAAATGATTTTATATTGAAAATACACTCATTATATGAATGTAATTAAAAAAACAAGATTGTAGCAGATAAAGATGCTCACTTACAGTGTAACTGATGACAAGTTCTCAGTATAACTCCAAAATCATCTATTTTTAAACCTTTAAATTTACGGGAAAAAAAGGAAAATCTGACTTTTTTTTTTTACACAAACACAAGTTCAAACATATACTTTTGTTGATCATATATGATTATGATTAAGTTTGTCATATCAACTTTAATTGTTATTTATTTTATTTTTTAACTAGTCTTGTCCAGCATCATAGCAAGCAGAATGATGGTCTGGCTGCTTTGTAATGCCAAGCAAATTTGTTTGCCAAGAGGAGCTTTATGGGTATAAAGCAACGTCATTTGTTTTCATTAATCAATCAATTAATCCATATATCCATACATTTTCTTTGATGTTTATGTCAGATCAAGTTATGGTAGCAACATTAGTGGCAGGGTGTTCCATGTGTCCTTCTCCCTGGAAATGCTCACAAGCTATTCCTGGAGCATCCCAAAGTGTTCCCAAGGCAGCATGGATTTTTATTCTTTGAGTGAATTCTCGGTCTACATCAGGACCTCCTTCTAGATGAGCATGTCCAGAAAGCTTCGAAAGAAAAAGCTCTCAGGAAACGTCTTACACAAATGATTCCTTTCAACAAGAGGAAGCAGTAGGCACACTCTAAGGTCCTAATGCCCATTACTTTTTCTCTCAGGCTAGACTCAGGTGGAAATTAATTCAGGAAACTTAATATCTGCAGTCTCATTCTTTTTGTTACTCCCCAAACCTGAGATCATACATTCGGGTTTGGAACCTTGATTTACCGACAGGAAGTCTTTCCATCTGACAGAATTAAGACTGATCTTTCTCATTTATCTAAAAAATGCCGTCATGACAGAATCATTTAATAAGGTACTCAATCGTAAATTGTTAGATATTCTCAACTTTAATAATGTGTCAGTTTATTGATTTATGGATTCACACATTCTGCCATTTTGGTCATCTTTCCTTGGTTTGACTGTAGCATCCGTGTTACTTTTCAGGCTATTAGAAATGTATGATTGTAATTAGACATCTGCAGTCAATCCCGTTACATCCCGTTTAGAGTCATAAAAAACCAGGGTTGTCTCATAAAGTTGATAACTCCTGTTGAAGTTTTACTTTGCAAGATAGCCATTGTTGAGGACTGTTAATCCAGATCCCCTGGATATGTTAAACCATGTGCAATATAGTCCCTAGGTGTTTAACTTCACTCTTAATACTCTGTGTAATCAATGAGAAGGGATGTAACACTGATCGTGAAGAATATTTCCCTCCCTATTTCACTCTTGTGTCTAAAGTGGTTGATTAGAAGAAACTGTTATGGGTTGTATTTAATGCAATGAAGAAATTATAGTTTGACTTGTTTATTTCATGTTTTTACTTCTTAGAATTAGATTTTTATATACTGTGCTGTTTGAGATTTTCTCCTGCTTTAAAATAACAGCATACATTTATTTATATTTCAAAAACTGTCATATTCATGAAAGCATTGTGATGTGGCTAAATCATACTTACTTTGATAAATAGTAGATGTTGAATCACAGTCTTTTCCAAACAGTAGCAATTTAGCACCATTTTATTGTGTGATAAGATACCACTGCATAAGTTTGTAAAAATGGCAAATAGTCTCGAAGTACCACTGCACATTACTTAATCACTAAACTGAAATCGTAATGAAACCTACAACTCATCTGGTAAAACTCTGCTCCCTTGTGGCAATCATTTTTAACAACCAAAACTACAAAGGACACCTTTAAGCACAATTTGATCACACAACCTTTAGTTTTAATAATACACAGTGCCCCTGATGTGCTTTGCTGCTATTTTCCCATCAATAAAACATTAACGCATTTATAATTTAATAAACTACATGTATTGATGGTGCAAATAAATTGTCACTGTGCAAACCGTCAGCCTTTACTTAGCATTTCATATCATAAGTGACCGGGCAGAACATGAAAAGAAATCTGTTACTGCACAAAAAAGAAAGCTCCAGAAGAAGACTGAAGGGTGCTGGGTGAAATAGTGAGTCAGATATGAGAAGCGAATGAAACTGACAGATGTTCATGACTTGTTCACACTTTTAAGTGCGTTAATGTGTTCTTGTTGTCGTACAGTTAGGGTAGATGGAATTTGTGCGTCAGATTACGAGGATTAAGGATGAAGTTGAGCAGATGTGGTGAAAACAGATTACTTTCAGTCCCTTGTTAAACCAAAATGCAAACATAGGGCTATGAATGCACAAGCCAGAGTTGTCTATGTGATGAAATGATGACAAAGTTTTGTTTTTATTTTCTTAAATTGCGATGTGAGGAAAAACATACAACACTCCATAAAAAAGCCAGACAGTACTCTGTATGGCTGTGTGAATGTATAATGTGTTTTAGTATGGGGAATATTACAGATCTGCCTGTCTGCATGTGACAATCTGCAGCTCTGTGACTGTCAGCTTAATCCCTAACGCAAGATCTTAGCGCACATTAAATACTCTTATATAATCCAAAAACACATCACACTGACTCACACATGGCATGCACACACATTTATACAGAATACTCCTCTTCCTCTGTGTGCATGTGTTTGCTTCTCTGTCTTGCTGTAGTTATTTTCATGCACATATAAACATATGGATACAGCACACACAACATGGTGCACTCATAGAATCAGCAAGAATACAAATGCATTAACCTACATATAAAAACATTGACTATGAGGATGAGTTTGAATGTTTATATTTGTTGGTTTTTTTTCATGTGGAGAACAGAAACTTACAGATCTACATTATACAGTATGTGGATTTTGTTGGGGGTCATGCAAAACAGAGTGGGAGGGGTCAATAAATGTCACAAGAGTCTAGTGAAAATGCTACTCTTTAATCACAGTTGTTATCTTGCTGATCTTAGTGGGGAAACTGGGCCATCACGGCAACTAAAGAGAGGGGCCTAAGATGGAAATAGAAGAAAAAGATTAAACCAGGGATCAGAACACTATCAGTTCCAACTACTAGTAATCTATTAAAGCTTTCACTTTCCACTTTTTGTGGTTCTCTGGTCACTGCACATGCAGATCCACTCCCATTTGTTCATGCTGAAACAGTGAACTGCCTGTTAATCTGTAGTCTGTAGCATCTGTAGGATTTTGGTGAAGATCTGAGCTTTGGAGACTCCCTGCAGCTTTCATGTTCATTTGGGAGAGGAGCAGCAGTGCCAGATTAAAAATAAGCAATCAGATGTGAAAACACAAATGTGCAGTGACCCCCCTGAGAGGCTGGAAGACTTTGGGATCCCTGTAGCTTGTCTGACTTTGGAATCAATCTACACCGCAGGGCTGCCTTCAGTAAGAGTCCAATAATAAAAAAGGACTAAAATATGATTAGTTGTTATTGTTCCATGAAATGTCAGTGAGAGGGTTAGCTCATTTGATTTATAAAGGTGGAAATTATGTATCAGGCAGCTGTAGCTCAGGAGGTTCCTGTACTGGAAGGTTGCTGGTTTGATCCACAACTTCCAGTCATATCAAATTATCTATAGGCACCATACTGAGCCCGACTTGGGCCCTCGGCCGGTTCCTCACTTTTTAGCAACTTTGGTTAAACCTTGAATTAAAATGAGTTTAATGCTTGTTTGTGTTTTCTGCATTCTTAATTTGATTCTTAATCTCAGTTTGTAGTTTGCTGCAATCTGGAACAATTTTTTCCTTTAACATTTCTGGTCTTTCACTAAACTGTAATCCAGAGGGACACAACTCCATCTCAACGGCAAGAGAAGTCAGAGAGTGTAAAGCAACCTAAAGTAGAGAGCTTACAAACTCTCAAAATGAGCCTGACCTTGGCAAGAAAAACTCAAAATAAAGCCACGCGCTTTATCTTATTTTACAAAAAAGCAGCAGAGGGCAGAGACTAAGCAGATTACACGCATTTGGAATACTCACGTTTTCTGATGTCAGATGCATGAATTACTATAGGCTACCAATGGCAAACAGGACCAGGTCACCTTGGGATTCAAACCCAGAACCTTTGTATTGACAGAGATGGTAACTTTTTGACAGTGCCCTTGAATTTCAGAGGAGATAAATGAAAGGAAGAAGAAACCCAAAGGGGTTAGCAGATTTGC
Source organism: Leptatherina wallacei (assembly GCA_028567055.1). Classification (NCBI taxonomy): domain Eukaryota; kingdom Metazoa; phylum Chordata; class Actinopteri; order Atheriniformes; family Atherinidae; genus Leptatherina; species Leptatherina wallacei. Next base: position 8,387,938 of record JAOXYM010000025.1, read on the forward strand.
TGTTTTGACAACAAGCAACACATCAAATCTCATAACATTTTCTAAAATCACAAATTTAAACCTTTTCTTTCTGTACAGTACAGCATAAGATGCTCCTGTTAACAGTTACACTAATACTTCTATAAACTCTCTGTATATATAGCGCCATCTTGTAGTTATCCAATGTTAATGCAGTTTAAATCCCACAGCACCTTCACTCAGTTTGAACATCTAAGAGCTACGTGGGTCCACAAAATGTTACAGTTCCACGTTAAAGGCTCTAAATTTGCTTAGTGAATTCATTGGCTCACTTCAGTGTCTTCCTGTGTCTCGATATGTGATGATGTTCACTCCAAATGTTGCTATGTACACAATCATATGTTTGTTGCATGTATCTTCAGCATTTGATGCTGTTCATTTTGCCACAAGTGCTTTGTAAGAGGGAGGGAGGACACTGCAACTCGTGTTTACAGATTAGAAATAAAAAAAAGCCATGGTCTGGTGTTTGATTTCAGATCAATGGTTAGAATAAGATGTTTCACAGGTTGTGATTTCAGTGATGTAACATAGAAAGTGCCCATCTGAAGACAGCTGCCATTTTCTGGTGAGATTGTGCTGCCACATCAGAAGAAGCATGTTACATTCTTGGAAAATACATCTGATCCAGCATACTTTTGAAAAGGACTTGACCAAGAAATTTAAAACAGAGTGGAAAGACATTTTGCTCAGACAATTTCATTCAACTGGGAGGCGTCGTCTCCAGCTGTAATACATTTTCCCAGAGTCCGAGCCACACAGCCATCCCACAAAACGTAGTTAAGTCACAATGTAATACTGACCATAGCAATCTTTGTTTTGCCACCTTATTATCTGGAGAGAATGCTATATGTTTTGAGTTTAAATGAGTTGCAGAAAATTTAATAGGTTGAGTTTGGTTGACCACATATAAGAGCTTTTCTCCATCACCTTTTTTTTTTTTTTTACTGGTATATGTTTTGGGAAGTGGCAAGAGCTGTCCATGGTGCTTAACGTATCTCTCCTCACTCTTCAGATACTTTGATGAACTGACTGACTTTGCTATTCATAAATGAAATGTTCTTCTGTTAAATCTGTCAGGTCACTGCTAATCTAAATTTAATTGCCAGTGTAAGGTTTTTTTTCCCTAAACCATTGGGATAAAGAGAAATATTATTTTATGATCTTCTTCGACATAAACCAAATGAGTAATTATTTCACAAGGATTTTCCTCTTGCAAAACAAACAGTCAAAGTTAATTTGATTGACAGGGCCTGCCAACAACAATCAAATACCTGACCTGTTGCTATCTCCTGGCGCCGGGAACTGAGTCAGAGGCATCAAGTGTTAGCATAGTTTTACTTTATGGCACCGCATCACATGCTAACAACTGGATATCAACACAAGTGCACCATGGCTGATGTTATCGGAAGAAGCGATAAGAAAAGAAAGAGATACAGTTACAGAGCTCGGGTCAACATCGGACTGGCTTTCACTGAGAGAGCTCAGAGAAGAGCCGGGATACAAGACAGATACCAAATTAGCCTTGAATAGGGGGTACCAAAATACAAAAATCTGCCAAAGTTGAGTAGTTTGAACAACTTGAAGCAACACATGACTCGCAAAGAGACTGTGGCTAAAAGAGAGTCTGTCCAGAGTATGTAGCCTATCCACTGTCCATGGTTGACATCCAGCCAAGAGAAATACAAGTATGAGAACCAAATTGCAAGTCAAGCATTTTTCAAACTCAATGTCCAGTGCTCCGACTTTTCAGGCCATTAACTGAATGCTCTCTCATGCCATAGTTACATTCTCCAAGAGTAACTACTACAGATTTCAGAAGAAGTGAGGAAAAGAGGGCTCAAGTGGAGTTGTAGGTGTTTCCATGCCCTAAAATGGTCAAAATAATGAATAAAGATATAGATTAATGTTAGAAAAAAGGAGCTGTTATTGCTTCCTCAGTTATTTTGATCATATCGTGTTAGGCATTTCATTAAAACCCCAATAAATGAGATCAATGAGAACCATGTCATATGTTTCCTTAAAGACAATCAGAAATGTAATAAACATGATTGATTTATGATAAAAATGTTAGCAAACAAGCCCATAAAACCTTCATTTTGATTCAGTAATTACCTGGTAAACATCCAGTAAAGAAAAGATCCAATTGCTGTGATATTTTTCCTTCTTCTTGCTGCTGATGATTGCTGAATCCTGAAAGGATTTTTAGTGAGTCTGTTTGTGTGAGGGAGAGGGAGAGGGGGAGGGGGAGAGAGAGAGAGAGAGAGAGAGAGAGAGAGAGAGAGAGAGAGAGAGAGAATGAGTTCTAGGGAGAAATGGAATCAATCAAAAGACACACTGTCTTCTGTTTTGATGAATACTTGTCCCGGGCTGCCCCAATCATCAGCAGAAGCCTGTGTGTGGATGAGAGATATCACCAAATGTTGATGAGATGAAGATCAGTGAGCTGAAAGTGAAATAGGGGGGAAGAAAGAAAAAAAATTAGAGAGAGAAAGGGAACAGCGTCTTTTTGTCTTTTTGTCTTTTTGCAGGATTTATACCAAACATGAAAAATCAGACAAAGAACAAAAGCTTGTTAACAGCTGCATTTTAAAACTGCTTGATAGAGCTTTGCAACAAAAACAATGTCTGGAAAATAAAATTGTTTCAGTTGCAATTTGAATATTATGTTAAGGAAGAAAATCAAAGATCTTCAGAAGCTAGGCCACAAACATTTCACATTGATGCGCTGAATGTCACCCTTGTCAAAGACTGCCTTTGCAAATCAAATGATGACGAATGGCTTACGTCTGTTTATCAATAGCCTTAGACTGCGATGAAAGAGTAAGGAAAACCTTCTGGAGAATGAACATGCTGGACCAGCACTCTACCATTTGAGAGAATTGCCCTCAAAATTGCAAAAAGAAAGCAGAGATCCTGCAAAACTAATCAAATCGTGCAAAATCCTTACTTGTTTCTGCAGCCATTTAACCTTATGTTTCACTCAAATCTTCTTGCGTGACACCCAGCTAAGATAGTAGTGATTCTCTTTGGTATAAGGTTGAATTCAGAAATGTTCTCTTGATGCCAGACCTATGGATTATCTGTCACTGAAACATGACCTGCTAAGCTTTCAGGTCCCTGTTTTTGCTTGGTATTTTTTGAGTGCATAAAAAAAAAAAAGGCAGTGTTGCCGGACAACATTTTGGTCAAATTTCAGTGAGTCATTGAAAACGATCAGCTCAGTGTGCCACTGTGAGCTGGAATGGGTTGGACCATCAGGAGTCTAAAACAGGTTTAAAGAGTCACAATAAGCATTTAGATCATCAAATACTGGATCCAACCACTTTTAATTAAATTCTCCCAAAACAAACATTTCGTTAGAATTTAACTGTGTGATGAACTTTCATAAATAAGACAAAGCACCACTATCAGCAGAATAATGACATTTAAACAGATCATTTTAGACTCCTGAAGCCCAAGGGCTAAAATCTCAGATTATTTTGGTAAGAGATTCATACAGCAACACATTTATCTAAAACTAACTTTTTATGTAAATGGATACACCTCCACCTCTTTTAAGCTGGTCAATTCTGTAGGCATTATAACCATTTTAAATGGTTATATCACTGGATATTGGCATCAGTGCTTCTAGCACAGCTAATCTAATTGTATGAGTGTGCTCCTTTACCTACAGGTAGATTTGTAACAATGTTTGTCACAAAGTAAGCAATTTATTCATCAAATAACTCTTGCAGTTCAACATGGATATTTTGTTTATAAACCCACTTACAGTATAACCAGCAATATAACCTGTTGCACTTGAGCTTTGGTATTGACACATTTTTTTAATATAACAGTTATACCAAGAAAAAAGAAAGAAAGAAAGAAAAGAGAAAGAGAGAAGAAAGAAAGGAAGAAAATCAACTAATTAAATTAATATACAAAACATATTGGGAGCTGCGACCTACATAAGCTGTTTATCTAATGCTTGTGCCTTTTAGTTAATATTTTCAAACTAATTACTAAATAGTACCCTGACATGTTTAGTCAGTACCTTAGGAATCAAAGAATTTGAAATATAGATAGGGTGTATGGATGAGACTAACATGTACAAGAAATGATGACTGTCAGGGACTGGACTCTTGTAGGAAACCTGTAAATGCTTTTTCTCACACAGGCTCTTTAAATCCTCTAGAGGACAGTGTTTAGCCAAGAAACAGTCCTGCCATGGCCTTGTTCATTTGTCAAGTCTGAATAGGCTGCTTGGCAAGGTTTTAAGGATTGTTTGGTAAAGACAGTAACGATACTGTGTTTCAAGCTCATGTAAAAACAGCAGTACCACATATTTAAAAAGAGTCGTGACATGGCAAGATACCGAGAATCCAGGTGAGGAAGGACCACCTGTGGGAGGCCCTCTACGCCAAGGGGCAACACAGTCTATAGACGCAGGGAAAACCTGCCACAGAGGCCCCCCGGCCTAGAGAGAAACCAGGGTGGACTCCAAAAATGATGTATAGCCTCCTAGACCCAATTATTTTCTATTGAAATAAATTATTTTTCAAATAGGGAATTCACCTGGTGACTACTTAATCATAAAACCATCAGAAATGCCTTCATCACTTCAATCATCAACACACTCACAACACCAAATAACTTTTTACACCTACATACACCACTGTTTCCTCCATTATTGTCCTGTTATTGATTGTTTTGTATTCATTATCCCTGTGTTTTGTGCTGTCAGGTGTTTCTGTTCAATGATCATAAAAAATACAAGAAAATTTGCAAAAATGCCTTCACCAGTTTTCTGTTTACTTCAGCTAGGCCATATAGCCTACACTGTAAAGTAAAAATACGGAAGAGAGTGACTTTCCAATTCCACTTAGTGATGCCCCCGATTATAAGAGTTTAAATGTCCAGAGCGATGATGATGGTGACAAGGATTTGTCTGTTGCTGACTTTGTCATTGCAAAGTATGCAGGTAAAAAACATCCAACCCTATAAATATGTTGCATTGGTGGAGAATGTTAAAGGTGATGAGATCAGTGCAAAGTTTCTAAAGCAAAGTTGTTAGAGGTCTGTTGATGGAAAGACCATCTTCACATTTAGAGAAAATGATAAAGGAGTCATCCCTAGAGCTCAAAAAACTACCTACACCACAAAAGCTTAGTGGTCCAGGCAGAAGTGTGCATAAGTTCACATTCCCCTGCTGCATTGACAAGTGGGATGTTCAGTAGTTGGATAAATCCTTGAAGAGATTCAGATGTAGATGATTAGATGCTCATTTTTTAATTTTTATTTTGTTCTAAGTATGTGTTCATGTGGCGCTAGGCCTTGTTTAAGCAAATTTACCTTTGATGTTGAAAATTATCTTTAAGTAAAACATCCACACCACAAAACTTGGTGGTACAGCCAGAAGGGAACAGAAGTTAAAATTTCCCTGCAGCGTTGTCGAGTAAGCTGTTGAGTTGTAGGCCTAGTAGGCTGGATCTGTGAAGCGTAAGAGTCCATTTAGTGTTTATGTGACAGTGTATGCCGTGTTAAGAAAAAAGTGGCCTTTTGATGTCAAAACATTAAATAAAGTAAATAATTTAAGTAATTCTATATTGAATTGGTCCTGCTTTTATCATCATTTGTTAAATTAAAATGATCTGTTTTACTTTGATTATCAATGGCACAATTTACCCCAGTGTATTCTCTCTAATGGCACAACTTACCCCGCATCGGGGGCAAGTTGTGCC
>JAOXYM010000025.1:8394618-8416239 GCA_028567055.1 Leptatherina wallacei
ATTATCAATGGCACAATTTACCCCAGTGTATTCTCTCTAATGGCACAACTTACCCCGCATCGGGGGCAAGTTGTGCCACAATAATTTTTTTTTTTCTAAAGTTATATTTCTCAAACAGTTCATTCAAAATCCAAAGTCATTGTTCCCAGGGATGCATAACATGCTAAACTATATGAACATGTTTTAGTTGGAGGTATTAGTGTAATCCCCTTTCTTTAAAGGTACTTTAAGTAAAAATTGGCACTACTTATCCCGCTCTCCCCTACACTATTGAGCAATTGATTTGTGATTTGTTTGTTTGTTGTTTGTTTTTCGGGGCAGAAACCTTGAAACCTTCTAATATGGTGTCATTAGAAATGTGTAAGTTACACCTCTAGGAGTGTTTTTTTTTTAAATAGTGTAATTTACAGAAATGAGTATTGTTCATTGGATGAGTTGTTTCAGAAATGAGGGTTTATGCTCATGCATTCAGAAAATATAGTCAACTGTCAAAGAGTCGTCTTGTTATTCAATTGTCTCTTTATTTGCACTCTGTCGTTTTTCTAAATGACCATAGCTTGCTTCATGAAATTATTTCATATTTGACCAGATCTCTCTGTCCTGTTACACCCGCAATATTCCTCTAAAGAGAACATTTTACCCAGAAGACCCTTAAACACGTTCCCGCCCCTGTGCAAACTTTCTTCCCACCCTCATTGGTAGGACCACGGCCTGCAAGGGTGGGGCCCAGTTGTGGTTGATTAGCATATCTCTCCAGCATGATAAAACCGGCACAGCTTCACCTGAAGTCTGGAAGAGCATCAAACCCACAGAGGAGGAAGGGGGGCCATAAATCAAGTCAAACTCACGCCAAAAAAGGAAAAGTTCTCCCACCAAATTGAGAGTGTATCAGTTTCAGGCAACATTTTCAGTCTGTGCGTAAAAACGCACAGCCAAACAGAACTTTACGCTCCTCTAGCTGGACTGCTCTCCCCCTTCTTCGCTCTTTCTCCGACGCTCCGCGGTTGGTGGTGGATTGAGGCTCTTCCGACACCCTCTTGGTCCCCCTCGTGCCCGGTTCTTTTTGGTTGTGTCCGATCTGACCCCGAGCCACGGGCCACCCATGAGGCTGGAGGCCGCAGCTAGGATGGATCTGTTCAGGAAGCTGTGGAAGGCGAGGAAATTGATCGTTGTGGTTTTCATCCCACTGTCGCTGCTTCCCCTGCCTCTCATCCACCCCACCAGCGTGAGTACAAGAAACATTACAAATTATGTTTATTGTTATTTTTTTTATTACGAACATAGACACGAAAGATGAAGTAAACCTCTTAGAAAATGACGTGCTTCATAAATAAGTTTAAATTCCTGAGTCAAAGAAAATTAAGACCCAAATATGTGGGAGAAAACCAGAAATAGAGCTTTAATTTGTCATAGATGGAAGAAATAAGCCCTAAATCATAACAATATTACAGGTGATTTAAGCTCCAGTGCACACAAGAATGAAACAATACACATAGTCAGTGGTGTTAACTGATTTGGGTTATTAGAGATATCAATAAACATAATTTATCTGTAATAAATACCTAAAGTAAACAAATTATCCACTCAGTCATTTCTTGGTTGCTGCTAATGGCTGCTGAGTCCTGGTGGGATTATAGTTTCTGTATGTGAGAGACAGAGGGATGCAGAGAATCAATTAAAAAGACACAATGTCTTCCATTTTGATGAACACTTTGTCCCGGGCTGTCCCGATCACCAACAGACTCCTGTGTGTGAGGAGTTGGAGGAGAGATGTCACCACATGTTGATGAGATGGAGATCAGTACTGTGCTAAGAGGAAAATGGGGCATTAAAAAAAAAAGAAGTGAAGGAAGGTTGCTTTAGTTCATGTTTGTCTCATCAAAGATCTCCACAGATGAAATTGCATTGAAAACAAGATTTAGTTCATCAGCAAAAACCAGAACAATGTTTTTTTTAAAGGTAAATTTGGTGTCGCATTGCCAAAACAGAGCAGATGTATGTGTTAATACACACTGTGTTTAGTGTGGTTCAGTCCTGTTTGAATTGCAGACTCTTGTCAACACGCTGTCATGCTGCATTCCAAGATATTATTATCGAACATTCATTTCTGTACATATGATATGTTGAGACTGGCTTAGACTGGGATTGGGCTTTTCTGGTTGTTGGAAGTTTCAGAATATTGATTTTTTTTAATGTAATTTTTGACTAGAAAAAAAATCCAAATGTGACAAATGGGAAAAATTCTGATGTCTGGCCAATCGCAGATATTTGATTTAAAAAGAAACCTTGAGCTGACCTTTGCAGCTTATCTATAGTCTGAGAGTACCTGTGCTCAATGTATGAATGCAGGTTTCTGGAAAGATCCACCCTTCCATTAATTGCTTACAAGGAGAAATCCCATTGAAAAATTCAAGTAAAACTAAATTGTTGTCAAAGTATGGCTGTTGATTTCAAGATTTTCCATTATCTAGGCCAGGGGTTCTTCCTTCTTTGCTCCTCAAATGGACAGTAAGAAATAATAAAAACAAAAGCTGCTGGTAGCAAAGTCTTGTATGTATTTTTTTGCAGATGTTAATTGAGACTGATGAGTGAAAAAAGGATTAACAGATTTTAATCTTTTTACATTTTTCTGGGGCTTAGTTTTACGTCATACATCTTGTTGCTATAATTATTTGTTGCTATCCACTTGGGTTCCATGAGCTCGATAATGGCTCTTGAAAATAAAAAAGTTCCAGACTCATATTGTTCTTTTGTCTTGTGATGCCAGGTTATTATTGTCATTATCCAAATAAAAATAGTTAGTTTTAAAGGATGCCAGTTATTTGGTGATGCTAATGATATATTTTCAGAAAGTACGATTTCTTAAAAAAGGGTAAAAAATAATAGTTATAACTTAAAAGGGTTAAAAGAAACTTGTAAACTGTGTTTACAGAGAATGTTATGCTGCAGTTTATAAGAGGCACAACTTAGAGCTGAGAACATTTTGTCACAAGAACTCACATGCATGAACCCTGCTTAATCATAAAGTGTGAATTACTGGATTAAAAAGGATAAAAGCATGCCGGTGATCCAAAGATTCTGAAATCTTTGATAATTCCGTGTCCCATGGGGGGAAAAGGGTTAACCCTAAGCGCACATTTGATTTACTTCTGCATTTTTCATGGCTACTTATGTTGTTTCTGCTCACTTGGAAGAGGAGGCTGAAGTTTCAATTAGCAGTTTTTATTGCTGGATGCTCTTACATTCTTTGTACTGAACCTTTAGGGATCCAGCAGCTACTAGGCGAGCGGCAGGCTGCACCCTGGACAGTTTGTCAGTCCATCGTAGGACTGGGTTCAAATCTTTTAAATAAAAAATATTTTACGGCTTGGATAAAAGCAGTGTAAAAACCTGTGGTTGGTGGATCTGTGAGCTTGAGTAAAATAAGGTGGCCATAAAACACCATACACATACTATCCACATTTACTCCCAATGACTTATTGATATAAGCTTGCTTAGTTTGACAGTAAGAACTAACAGGTTTGTTAAAGCTGTTACCCGGGATTGCTGTTATATCAGTGGCGTAGTGGATGTTTGGCACAAGTCAGGGCCGCAGGATGAGGCCATGAAAGAACAAAGGAACTAAAACTTCACAACAAAAAAAAAGAGAGAAACAATCCAAGTAATTAAGTTACATAATCAACCTTCCACCGTGTTGGATTTTAGCCCCCACATGGATTTGTTGCGACAGCAGGGACCTCAGGCTGTGCCAGGAATGTGACAGTGTTTCCGAGTGACAGTGTGTCTGTGTGTGTGTTTGGAGTGGTACTGTGTCCAGCTGCAGAAGAACAGAACATCTGTAGGATGCAGTCAGGGCAGGTCAGAGAGGCAGAAACAAAGAGACAAAGAAAAAGAGGCAGATTGGTCATAGGATGCTCAGTCTTGTCAGTAGGCATCCTAATATGAGTTCTAGCTTGCTAAGTTCAGAAAACATTATACGTAGATATGTTTGCTGGGAAGAAAAATTGCTTTTTTAGTAATGGTAAACTTTGCTGTGCCTTTTAAAGCTGTCTACTTTGACTCAAAATGATATATCTCCAGTACTAATGGATGAGTTGACTTTTGTTTTTGTGCCACCCTGAGTTGGATATTTGTCGTTGATGATAAAATATCTAATCATCTGGAGGAGTTTCCGGTTGTTAACATTTGATTCAGACAGGTTCCCTTTTAGATCAGTTATAACTTTGTGATGAGGAGCGACTAAAAACCTACTAAACAATTCACAATCCCCTTAACCCCTTCTTAAAGCATCTGTTGCCTATGTTTTTATAAAAGCCTGAGAGCATGCTACCAGGTTTCTGCTGCTGTTTTTGATTAAACAAGAAAAGGTGAAATGAAACAAAAGAAATAAAAAGTTCACAAATATGAAAAAAATGGGAAAATGTATTCCTTTACTTCAGGGGATTTTTGCTTGCTTTAGAAACAACTTCATCCACATCGGGACGATCAGAAATCACTTTACTAATTGCATCTGACCTGGTGAAAATAAAAGCGACACGACTCGCCAGCTGTTTCTGACCTGAGCTGGAAAAAATATACTCATGTGACTGACTGGCATCTTCCCAAATATCATCTCAAATATTCAGTTCAAAAGGAATTAATGAAGAAAAGCTCTTTCCACTTTACTCTACTGGATGTTCACTGTCATTTTTTCCCCTTGGTTTTTTCCTTTATTTTGTTTTTCCCTTGACAAGTTTTGGTTCCAGTTAAGACAACTACTACTTAAATTGAAATTGAACTAACAGCAATATAGCCTCTACTGCCACCTTCTGGTGATGCTACTTACACTATTTACAGCCTATATTAAGACTGTGTTTTTATCAGTTAATGCATTTATTTAAATAGGTTAAAATTTCAATGAATTTCACACAATTGGCTTTTTACCCAAATACATTGAAAATACATAGCTTTATGGTTTTTATATGAGGTGAATCGGGTCCTAATTGTTGGAAATATTTAAGCAAATCTTTCATTTGTTCAAAGGCAGAAGCTAAATGTGGGACTTGTTATCTGTGTGTGGTAACATATAGCAGGTTGTTCTGTCAGCACACAGATTGAGAGCTTGTGCGTGTGCATGGATGTTATCAGGTTTCTCAGACGTCTTTATGTCACTTTGTTTTTCATGTCCATTTCCTAAACTGATCATGCTTAACAGATGGTTAATGAGACAATCAATAGGCCTTTAGACAGACATTGTTATGTCTGTTAAACTGTAGTGTGTTGTGGAAAATATTAACCCTCATCTGACTTGGGTTTTTAGGCTACTTGAAGTGGACAACTTATAACAGTCTTTATGAAAGTCTATTCATGGCCACCTACTAATCTAACTTGGAGTTTGCATGAGGATGCTCAGACACATATACAGTTTTGTAAAAGCAGTGTCCAAAAATGCATCATTCACCAAAAACTTCATGCACATATTTTATAATTTTGTGAGTACACTGCCAAACTCCACATTTATTTTATCAGGCCTATTGGTCAGTTCGAAGGTGAGCCACATGTATTTATGGCCGATGGTGCAGCCCCACTGATTTATTTCATTATGATATCTGAGACCGCTTGATGGGTTGATGTTTTACCGGCAGTGAAATGAATGTTCATGTTTGTCTTTATGTCTTGGGTCAACAAAGGTGGTGAACTGAAGATCAGGCAGGTCTCAAATATCTTATTACAGTTCAGGTCACAGAATCTTTACAGCAACTTCAGTATATTTGATAATGTCCTTTTTGTTGCTCAGCTGACAGCTGACTGGGGGATCTGGGCTATGGGCTCCTTTGCATACAAAGCAAACGAGATTAGATCATACATGATCACTTAAGATGCCTTTAGGTGAAGCATTGTACCACCAGGTGTGAAAACATGTGCTCAGCACTGTCCACTTGTGATCAGATCACTCAGGTTGCATACGAGCACCATGTGTGAACAGGGCCACAGGCTTTTCCTCCACCAGTATGGACGAGTTGACACATCTCAGTATAAAGTCTGATTATCACAGAGCTTTCAGCAAAAAAGGAAATGATAAGGAAAGTTAGGAAATTTGGCTAAAGTCCCAGTCTTTGAGTGGTAGCAACTGTAGGTGATAAAACAAGACCAGTGTTCAATGATCAGCGAGTTATCTTGTCTGTAAAGTCTTCTCTTGTGCTATCTCTTTTTCCTGTTTTCAGTTTAGTTAATGTGATTGACAGGTCAATAATCAACCTCTCTGCTTTAATCCTGTTAGCAGACACTAGGTTCCCTGTGAAGTTATCTCAGTTGCTTAAATACAGAAGAAGCCAAGATACCAAAGAGCAAAACTTTTACAAAGTTGGCCTATGCTCTGAGTAGCAACATGTAGCCAGTGAAGATCATTTTGAGCCCAAACATTTTATGTGGAGATAAATTTAGCTAAACCTTGTTCATTTTTTTTCCTTTTAATGCCTTTTGTAGATCAATCGTGCTTTTTGCAGGGGCTGCTCAGTTTAGAGCATCAGCTTCTTTTTTAAAATGTCATTTTACTGGAATAAATTGCAGAAATTTGCAGATTTAAGATTAATAGATTTATTATTAATTCAAGATTGCGTAACTGGATAAGAGATGTGTTCTTTCAAATCACGAAACCAAAAATAGTTTAAACCAAACAAGAAGCAAGTGAGATTGTTGGAGAAAATGGACGATTGGTTTACTCCCAATATAGGTGAGAAAAAAAAGTCAAAAAGATGAAAAAGTCTGCAGTTCACTTGGGATGTGCTTATTCTTTCACATGATTCTACTATTTGGTTTCAGCTGTTGCTGCTTATGTAAAATTTTCACAAGGGAGTAAAAACAAATATATTCAATAGGTTTTATCAAGTCAACTGGCCGAGTTCAGTTTCTTGAAGACTTCTCACTCTCATCCAGAAGAGCCTCTTCATATTTAATGGAGATAGTGGCAGATTTCACTTAAGTAGCCTGTGAAACCGCTGATGTTTTAGAGTCTTAAGACCATCATTGAGACTCCTGACACACACGAGTGACTGTTGTCCATAGTTTCACCCGAGGCTAAGTGTGAAAAGTTGTCAATCTTCTTGGAATACCTGAAAAGATGCTAATGTAGGTGGGGGAGAGGTAACATCTCAGTCCTCTGTTAAGTGAAGGCTTCTCTTCTTTGATGTAGATGCATCTCTTTAACTCTCCACTCAAACCACTTGTTTTCTCTGTCCAAGAAGGCACTTTTGAATACTACAATGTTAAAATCTTGGACAGAGAAGACAAGTGTCTTGAGTGGGGAGTAAACGAGGCCATTATGTCAAACAAGAGAATCCTTTACATTCATACATGGCATCAATGGTCACTCTATTGAGATCTCAGGTCAGTCATTACCCTCAACAATGGTTGTGGACTCTTAATCATCAGTGGTTTCACAGGATACTTGAGTGAAATCTCCCACTATCACCATCAGAACTGAAGAAGCTCTTCTGGAAGAGAGTAAAACATCTTCAAGAAAATTTAAATCCAGTTGACTTGACTCAACCGTTAGGTCATGATCCTAGTCCAGGATGATTGTGAACTTTCACAAATTCCTTAATAAGATTTTTTTCCATTCTTATTGAAAAGGTCATAATTTAACTTAATTTAAGAAAATTATAAGGATATTGAAACATCAAAGATGTTTTTTAAGCTTGCTCCAACTTGAAGTGTTTGTAACACCTAGCAGGTGATTTAGTGGAGCTGTTTTCCTCAAAGTTCCCTAGTTTGAACGTTTGAGTTTTTAGCAGGTCTGATCATGTTTCATACTGGAACCCCATGGTTAATTACCCCCCCCCCCCCCCCCACCCCCCGCCTAGGTTTATTAATTTGAGATTAACTGACCCATTATTGGCATGAGGTTATTCAGAATGTTCTCCTTCGATAAATGTACTACAGGCTCACGCAGCATGTGACGGCATGTGTTTAATACTAACACGAGACGCACTAAACAAAGAGATTGATACTAAAAATCCTTGTTAAAACAGTGTGAACGGCATGTGCGACAGGTCAGACACGTTTTTTTGTTTGTTTTATTAAGACTAAAACTGGCCTGAAATGAATAGTTGTAATTTGGGAACAATGTTCTCCTGCAACGTGAGCGTCTGCTCTGAGAAGTAAATAAAAGACTTGGTAACTTTCATGAGGTCTTAACAAATGTCACGGGATTTGTCTTTAGTTTTTAGGGTTAGTGCGCCTGTCACTAAGCCCACTGGTTTTGCAACAGAGTGGTATGATAGGCTGGTATGTTGGTGTTGCATAACCATTCCCAGATTAACCCACTGGTTTGTGTATTTGTGTGATACTGCACATGTTTTTACCCCATTTTTTGTCATTCCGAGTGCCAAAAGCTGATATGGCACTGATTGTTGGGGACTTCCTGTCATCATGTGGACCAAATTTTGGTCCTCACCCTATGAGGGTCGGGTGGGTGGATTTTTTAGGGTTAAGAATGTACCCAAAATGCACCATAACCTTTACAGGTGAACCTAATTTGACTTTTTCTAGTGGTAGAGGCCCAACAAGCCACCATACATACCAGTCCGCCTTAAATGTGTATACATATATAAAACATAGTACTGTAAGAAAACACATACAAATGTCCCAGCTGATTTCTGTGATTCTATGCTCTCTGCTGTTTGGGTGTTGAAAGTTTGTGTGCTTTGGTTTACAGGAGGCATGTTGTGCATATGTGTTGATGGTGACAGCAGTCTACTGGGTGTCCGAGGCTGTTCCTCTGGGTGCCGCTGCTCTGGTCCCAGCCTTTCTCTACCCACTCTTTGGAGTGCTAAAATCAAGTGAGGTGAGTCTATCTACCCGTATTTACAGCTGACTATCTGATGTTTCTATCTACCCTTTGAGCCCCTACTGAGTTTATGAATTTAATAGATAGAGCAAAACCAGTTAAATACATTTTTTGGTAAAGAGCACATAGCTTAAAAGCCAAATTATAGCATTAACTCACAATACCATGTACGTGTCATGTTGATCACGATTTTTATGTTTCCTTTCCATCTGTTTACTTATTTGATTGGCTTGTTTTCATCATCAATTCTTGACTATATTCATTTAATTTCATTTGGCACATTCATGTCCAGTTTTTGTTGCTCTAATTTTCTTTGTACTAACTCTAATGAAATATCTCAGGTTCATTAGCCAGCTATGCGTTTGTCTTTCCACACAGCTTTGGACTTTGTGTGTGAGCGACTGCCAGGATAGTTGGCTTATTTTCAGAGCTCTTAATCACAATATGGTACTTATATTTACTGATATTTCACAGGAGAACACAGTAAGTTTTACTTGTTGATGTTTGTACACAATACACAAGTTGTTAAAAATATGTATTTTCAAAAAATCATATTGTGTAAAAACTATAGTAGAACTTGAGAAATCCTCATCAATCAATCAAAAAGTAATTGGAAATGTTTTACTTTTATAATGATGTGAATCCCATCTTTTATTTTTTGTTTTATATCATGTTTCCATTCAATTAGTTTTGGAACATTTGTTGGATAAAGTACGCATTGAGTTGATTCGACTTTAAGAAAATGAAACAAATGAAACAATTAATAATGAGAAAAAAGCCTGATCTTACCACGAATTAGTCTGCAGTTCTTATTAACATTGTAGTTTTACAATACAGACTCCAACATTATACAAATGTACCCAGATGCAGCTTAAGTTTTAAGTGTCCTCCAGCACAACATTGCTCCTTTCTGCCTCTCAACCTATTAGAATTGTAATAAATGTTGACACTTAAGCCTTCGTGTCACAAAAACACAATCAATATATTCAGAAATCACAGTTTCTATCATTTAACCAGAATAGTCTCCAGATTAACAGTTTAGGGATATTTTGCTTTCTCACAATTTACCGCCATGGGCTGTGCAATCAGTATGCTCTTGGCATGTTGAGAAATCCATCTATTACATGTGCATTAGTGAGACTGGGCTGAAAATCCAATTAGCCAAATTTAGTAATGGCAGTTGTTGTTTGTGTGTATTTAATTGTTTCATCATGTTATGTGTTATCTTCATGTAATGTTTGGATGACATTTCACACCTCTGGAATATAGCTATCCTTTTCATAGGTGCCCTAACAGTACGAAAAGTAGGTTAAATCATAACAACCTAACCAAATCAGTTCGGAATATAATTAAAAATGAGCGTGGATCATAACTATAATGAAAGTGAGACTTTTTATTTTGGATTTTATTTGAATTATTGATTTTTTTCACTCTGAGAAATCTGTAAGAAAGTTTAGGAAGGGAAAAAAAGTATTAATACTTATTAGAGTTCTGGCATTTGAATTGGGCTTATTAGCAAAGCAGACTAACAGTAAGACTGTCCTGAATTTTTAGATCTATAGTTTCCCAGTCATGTTATAATCTACTGATCAGCTTGCTGTATGTGCAGATGTACTGTTAATCCAGATCAGAAAGAATGTGGGTGAAAGGGACTTTCTGTGCTCTGAACTGCATTGAGTATGTTCCAAGAATTTAGGTCTGCATCGTAAAAAAAACATGAAAAATCACACAGATCTGAGAAACCTGCAGGCAGTGTCAATATTTTGTGTCAGTGCAAACCAAAGACAACCTTACTTAGTTGTAGAGGTTTCATCAGCAACAACTTTATGGAGCACATAGAAAAGGTATTCACGCAAAGCTCCTTGTCATTACCCAGCATTGGTCGTTGGTGTTTTTTTATATTTGACAATACACATACAAAATTAGTCTCACTTTCCTTTTCTTAATCTTTTTATTAGTATTATATAAACTGTTAACTCCATGCCTTATGTGACCAAGCATTGTATGATGAGGAATCTGCCTGTTAACACTGCTGTAAGCTGCTTTTGGTGGTGTTCCATAAATATAACAGCAGAAATCTTCATGCAACAAAATTCTGGACTACTATAGTGCACTCAGTTTTGACTGCAGGTTTTAATGCTGTTCATTTATTGCTGAAACTAAAGCTTGATCACTTGTTTTGTCGGGTTTCTTGTGCCTTGGAAGTCAGTTTCAAGGCTGGGAATGACCTCACGCCAGAGTTGCAAGTCAGAAAACCAGTAGGATTTCCTCACCGACTAAACTGTTTTTAGCTTTTTGACAACAAGGTTGATAATAAGGCATCAAAGGTTTTGTGCAGTACAAACACCATAGAAATATGTAAACTGACAAAGACTGGACAGCGTTATGCGTTTGTCTCATTTGATAAGACAAAGTGAGAAAGTGACAGGCATGCAAACAAATTGTTTATTAGTGCATCTATTACAGCTTTTATGCCCACGGCAGCCATGTTGGATTTTGAGGTCAAAGCTGAGGTTCTTCTGACTTTTATTAAATGGACATTGGATTTCATGAAGGCATTCCAGTTGATATTTCTTACTTGAAGCTGAGAGATTTTGATGTCAAAGTTCAAACTTATGATTTCAAATTGAGTTAAAAATTGAGCAGGAAACATTTCAGGATAGTCTGTATTATATATGCATGCAGAGGCAATTACTCTGAGGAAGCTTGTGTTTGTGTGTTAAATCTGGAATTGATGCCTCATTTCTTAGAATTTAAATATTTTTTTGAAGTGGCTGTTGGGTCTTGGACACATTTCTATTTCTCTAAAATATGCTTTTATATTAATCATGCAAGACGTTGCTGTCCATCTTATGGAGTTTCTTGTCTCCTTTTTAAAGTTTATTGTTGGAATTTTGCTGTTTTTCTTTATTTGAGAGCCATCGTGCAAGAGAAAAAACGACTGCAATACTCTTAGACCTTCAAGTTTGACAATTAACAATACTGTTCATCTTGAAGAGTTTCATGTCTGCATACATTGTCACCAGCAGGTTATCAGGGTGCCTCGGCACTTTTTGTCCCAGCTAGTGATACCCCTTGCAGTGCATTGAAATAACATCCATGGTTTGCCAGTAAAGCAGCCCAGCTGGAGGAAATGCAGCCGTTTTTATTAGGTGAGAGGTGAGGCGATGTGGGCTTATACAACGTCGCTGGTAATAAACCCTGTGGGTGGGAAGTGGAGCAGATTAAGATGAACAAACAGCAAACTGTAAGTGCCGGTTTGAATTAGGGAGGGAGAAGTGGATGAAGAAGGGAAAAGCAAAAGCCCCCCCATGACTCCTTCCTTTCTGCTCAAATCTCATTTGGTTTATTTTCCTAAAAGGAAATCGCTGACTTTATAGAGCCTTTTATATATTTAGGAATCATATAACTCTGATATTGGAATAAAGGTTTGAATATGTGTGCCCTTGTGTGTTCAGGTAGCAGCAGAGTACTGTAAAGACACAACTCTGCTGCTGATGGGAGTCATCTGCCTGGCAGCCTCCATAGAGAAGTGGAACCTGCACAAACGCATCGCTCTGCGCATGGTGATGATCGCAGGGGCAAAGCCTGGCATGTGAGCATCTCACACGCACACTAAATCCTGAGGAAACGCAAATATATTTCCAGTGTTAGTCAGCAGCCATGTTTCTCTTTCAGGCTGGTGCTGGGCTTCATGTGCTGTACAGTGTTTCTGTCCATGTGGCTCAGCAACACATCCACCACTGCCATGGTGATGCCCATCGCTGAGGCCGTCCTTCAGCAGCTCATCTGCACGGGTCTGGCTGACAGCCACGAAGACTCGGAGACAGTGGACGCATCTGAGGATGACAGCGGTACGTCCTTCTCTGTAACTATATTATCGAACTACCAAAGCTTTATTGCAGAAACTTAATCATTAAACAGATTTTGTAGATGGTTGGGATGCACGTGTTAAAGGCCTTTAACATGTTTTTCATACCATGTTGATTGTTTGTTTGTTTTTCGCTGCAGCCACGTCAAGCAAACAGGAGAACCTGGACAAGAAAGAGCTGGAGATGTTCTATCGAAACGAACGGTACGTATGTACATGTTGCGTTTGTTTGTGTCTCCTTCGATTTTCCTAATTTACTTCCTTCAATTGTCATTTTTTTTTACCACAGTTTGAATTTTATTGTTGAGTCTACATTTCAGTTGCTCTGGTCTGGTTCTGTTTTTTTTTTTTAAAGTTAGAAATAGCATTCATTAATAAAGAGCAATCTATGATTTATCTTTTTTTCCAAACCGCTTGAAAAATCTTAAACCCCTCTAACAATTTTTTTAACGTCTCCAGTCAACCTGTAGAAGCCATTATTCACTGAGACACTATCTGAGCACAGGCATTTGACATTAAAAACAAACATTACAAAGTTTTCTAAAATGCAAGACTTTAAAAGGAGACATGATGACCTTATTTCACAGATTTTCCTGAAGACTTCAAATTTCTATAAAATGCTTTGGTCAACAATTTACAGCTCCTTATAGCAGCTGGTTTCAGATTGTGGAGTTTTGTAACAAGACTCCACCTATGTTTTATGTGGGGTTTATCATAGTTTAGATCTGTCCCGCAGCTTCAAGCTACTTTGCAAATGTAAATTTTTTAACCCAACAGCCCTAAAGCATGTTAAACAGTCTGAGTGTTCAGTGATCTAACCTAAAAGCTCGCTATAGCAAACCAAACTCACACTTTCACACACCAAATTAATTAGAATAATACAGTATTGGCATTTTTTGTTTCAAATGTTTATATTTCTTTGTCTCTAAGCACAAAGTTTTATTGTGAGTCATTAGTTGAATCCGTCCAGGTTGGTAAAACACAGCAGTATAAAAAAGTAATGATGAAAGGATGTAAAGGCCAGCCAGCAGGTTAATAACCTGCTAAGTTTGATAATGTAAAGTAAGTTAATGTTTTATTTATATAGCACGTTTTTTAAGAAAAAAAAATCACAAATAGTTTCATAAAACAGCAGAGTTCAATAAAAAGGACATAAAAAGAAATAAAATTAAGCAAAAGCCAGTTTGATTAAATTCTGTTTCACTTTTATTAAAAATGTCCAATTACCAAAATGCCCCGCAAGCATTAAAATAAAAGTATAAAATAACAGAAAAAAGTGTTAAAAATCCTGTTCACTGTAGCTCCATTCCTCTGGGTTTTGTAATTGAATGACATCTAATCTAGTGTCATTTTTAACCTTTCATTTCCTTTTAACACATCCTTACTAGTTCAGCATGTATTTCACCATTTCTACAGTTTTAGACAAAATGTTTTTTAAACTTACTCCTTTCATCTTTGTCTGAACGTGCATGTCTTCCTTCTAGATTTTAAAAACTTAAAAAAAAAATTCTGGTCTTCCTTGTTAACATGCAAACTGCCTGCAATTTATTGAAAATATTGCTAGCGAGGAACCAGAGGCAGGAAAGATGAAGAAATTAAGTTTTATTTACAGAACATACTGTACTGCAATGGTAAAAAGTCCAGAAACATTATTTTAAAGTTCTAAAATTTTAACAAGGACATAAAAAGTAAAAGTAACACACAGATGAAGACCAGGGTCGGACAAAGGATGAATGAAATATGGGTTTATAAATATACTGGAAGGTGAAGAGTAACACAAGCCAGATGTGATTATTATTAAACTGAATCCAGGAGTGTGAGAGAGCAGAAAGCAAGAAAGAATAAGACCAAAACTATGTCAATTTTCTGCTCTGTGGAGAAAGACAATAAAACTGCTTCGCAGACTTTCGTATGGAACATTTTACTAGCCAATATTAAAAAGTCTGGTACATTTTCACTTTTAAACAAATATTAAAACTTATTTTTATGTTCATTGTTCATTTTGTCGCCTTCATTTTCTTTCCCACAGGAACAACTGTGCTAAACAGGAGTTTCACACACTTAGTGAGGTAAGACGTTTAGTCTATTTCCGTGTGGAATACATAGAAGTATAAAAAAAGATTAGAAGCACAGCAAAAAAAGACAAATCATACCCATTTTTTTCCTGTTTGTCTTTGAACTGTCCTCAGGGACAGACTGGCGAGGTAAATGGCTTCGGTTTACAGCCGGTTTTGAACAAGACATTCGTAAGACAGACCAACGGACACCTGCCGCAGGTTAGTAGCATCTCACAGTGGAGGCTAATGGGGCAGATGAGACGCTAAGACGGACCTCCTCACTGCTAAATTTATGTAACACTATTTATTCAATTATTGCATTCTCCTCATTCTCTCTAAGGTTGCAATTGAGATCCCAAATGTGAAGCGAGTGAGGGCAAGGAGAGACTCCCAGTATCCCACAAAGAGGGATCACTTGATCTGTAAATGCCTCTCGCTCAGCATTACATATGCTGCAACCATCGGAGGGCTCATCACCATCACTGGCACGTCAACCAACCTCATTTTTGCTGAGCAGTTTAACACGTAGGTACACATAGACCCATACACCGTGTGGACAAATACTGTCTCACATGCAATCAGAAATGGTAAACATGAAACAGGAATGGGAGTTTTGTCTCTCTATGCTAATTTGAATAACTGTTTTGGAGCTAAATTAGAGGAAAAGTTTTCTAAATTCACTTGTATATTTAGAGTTCTCAGAGTAAATGTCACAAATTAAAAGTTGGATCAAACTTTTGGCTTCTCAAACATTCAGTAAACGCCACTGTCTCATTGATTCTGAAAATTTTGAGGGCCCACAAAGTCTAAAATGACTTTAAGTCAGGTGAGTAAGGGCGGCCATTCCTTTACTGGGTCATCTTCGTTAGGGATCGTACTTCATTCTGCTTAAAGAGCTTGTTAAATACTGCAGACTTCTTCTTGTGTTAGACAATTTCTAGAAACTGGTTGCAGTGTTAGAAGTTTCAAGTCCATCTTAATCCTTAAAAGGTCCAACAAGCTATTCCTTAATGATAACCGGCACTCTTCATCCAACCTGCTAGGGCCTGATCGCAGTGTTACCCTGTGTCCATTAGTCATCCATCTTGTCCATCAAGAGTCACCCTTACACTGTCCATAAAACTGAAATATTTATGGTGCTTTTCCCCCAGTTTGAATCTTTTTGTTCTCCATGTAATTTTGTGACATTGGCTGTTGGTCTCCCCAATAGTTTAGCAATTTTATGAGCATTACATACAACTTTGTGGTGTTTATTACTTTACACCCTCCTTAATCTCACATATTCAAACTCACTTTTAAAGTGCCTTTAATCAGAAAACTTCAAATTCTGCTCAAGATGGCAACAGACATCATGTCGACTCTCAAACATGTGTACAGTTTTAGTGATATCTTGGCAGCTGAAATAGTTTGTTAAATCGGCATCCAGAGGCCACGCAAGGTCTGAGATAAAACTAATCAGGCTCTACGGCGCTTATAGAGCCGATTTCCTCCAGCCACAGCTCTAAGCCCCACAGAATGGTTTCCTTCATGTCAAAGCTGGGTGGACAAAGGTCAGGTTTTGGTTCTGGGAGTGTATGTAGGTTTGCGTGTGTGGTCGTAGTTATAATCCTAATATGATATTACCAGAAACGCCAATTAGTCCAGGCAGAAAAAAAGGAAAATCCCCCCCAAACATATGTTGAATTTTGAGAAAAACAAGGTGTAATAGGTCTAATAGGTCTGGTGTATGTTGGAAAGTTAAATAGAAATTCTTACACATTTAGTCATGAAGAGAAATAAAAAGATTATCTGAACCAGGGAGCACCACAAACTTCCAAGGCTTCTTATAAAGCATCCGCCACAGCTGACGAATGAATAGTTTATGAAAATTAATTAGCTATATTCTTAATGGTGGTAGGGTTGTACGAATTTATGATGGTGATCTACGGTAAAATTGCAGAAATGCGTTACAAAGACGCTTGCGTGTACTCTTGAGTCAACATAATAATTATTGAGTCTGGATTTTGGGGGTTTGTGTGACCTGTTAGATTACAGCTCCTCTGCATTGTTGCACCAGCTCATACTCTGCTCATGTCTGTGGGTTTTACTGTGCTGGCTTAGAGAATGGACACTCCCACTGATCCCACCACTTATCGGTGTAGAAGGTAAGCTTTGCTACTGCATAGATAAGACGACGGGAATGACAACAGCTGTCAGTCAAAGCATACACACGAGGCCATGTCAGGGTTAAAAGGAGCAGATGATTATTTTTAACCCTGATAAGTATCAGTGCAAGAGCTGTCACAGTTGACAAGGTTCATCCTTTAAAGGGTGTATATGTAGAATTTAAACTTCAATATGCTGAATGTTACAATCAAACCCATGTGACATATCCTGGTATCAAATGGTCAATGAATAGAATTGATAGGTGTGTGTGCTATCGGTTCACTTCCTTATACAAAATCCTTTCTCGGCCACATTGTTCAACGACCTGTGCGGACTCCTCTGCCTTTCCGTTTTCAGTCGATACCCAGATGCAAAGGTGATCAACTTTGGCACATGGTTCATCTTCAGCTTCCCTATCGCCATCATCATGCTGGTGCTCACCTGGCTGTGGCTGCACTTCCTCTTCCTTGGCTGCAAGTGAGTGCCCATGAGAGTTTTGCTGTGTGTTGCACTGTTAGTCCTGTTTGTGGTCATATCCAGGTGTGTGATTATGGTGGCTTGCCCGTGTTTCCATCTTATCATTATGGACTCATGATAATCCCTCGGTCTGTGCTGGCACCATCCAGTGCCCCATGTGGCTGATCTTGATGTTTTTGCTGTGTGTTTAGCTTCAGAGAAACATGCTCGCTGAGTAAAAAACGCAAAACCAGGAGGGAGATGATGTCAGAGAGGAGGATTCATGAGGAATACGCAAAACTGGGACCTATCAGGTGTGTGTTCCTCAACTTCATGTGACTGGAATTTCTTGATTTGTGTATGTAGCAGTTCAGAAAGGTGGTTATAAATCCATTCAAGCTAATTCAGTCAGTTTTTTTTTTCATTTTGGCCCAAATCATTGCATTTCAAGCCAATGCATTTGAATCCAATTCAAATAAATGGATATAATACAATTCAGTCCAGTTTATTATAATCTAATTCTATCTAATTTAGTCCAATTAGGTCAAATTCCTTCCGATTCACTGAAACTAATTTCAAGCCAATGCACCATATCAGTTCTAACAAATGAATGTTATCCAATTCAATCCAGTTTATCATAATCCAATTCAGTATAATTCGTTTGAATCTGGTTCATTATGATCTTGTTCTATGAAATTCAGTGTAATACGTTCAGTATAATTCATTTGAGACTTTACAAATTCATCCCAGTTCATTAAAATGCATTTCAAGCCAGTGCATTATAATCCAATTCAAAGAAAATAAAGGTGATCAATTTTATTATAATTTATTATAATCTAGTTAAGTAAAATTGTTTTCAATCCAGTTTATTTTAATCCAGTTGTATCCAAATTATTCAATTTGATTCAGTCTGTTGTGTAAATTCATCAGAATAAATTCCAAACCAATACATCATGTCCAACGACAACAAATTAATACTGTATCATCCAGTTCAATTTAATTCTGTATAATCTTTTGAATCCAGTTCTATGACATTCATTATCATCAATTCAGGGTGATTCAGTTGAGCCTGAAAAAATCAGTCCAATTTATTAAAATACATTTGAAGGCAATGCATTATAATCCACAAACAAATATAATCCAGTTCTATCCAATTCATTGTAACTGTATAAATGTAATGGCACCACACAAAAAGCACCCTTCCCAAGGAAAAGGCTACTTATCGAATAAAAGTGCAATAAGTAATACCATAAGGTGTAATAGTCACCTGTAGATTGTACAATAACAGTAAATAGATAAAAAATATATATTTTTCAACCTGATTAGAACATATTATAAAGTGATAAAGTTCAAATTGTTTGCAGTGACCTGTATGTATAAGCTGTGTGTGATGATGTTTTGGTAAAAGTCAGTCATGTAATTGTTGCTGACATACTTTTGATGGTTTGTGTGTGTGTGTGTCCCAGCTACCCTGAGGTGGTGACCGGTGTTTTCTTCATCCTGATGACTCTGTTGTGGTTTACCAGAGAGCCCGGTTTCGTGCCCGGCTGGACGTCTCTCTTTGAAAAGTAAGCACTGACGATGTTGCAACACGACAAACACAAAGAGGTGTTAGTGATTGCTTTACTGTCTGCAGCACGTAGCCAAACATGCACCCTGTCAAACGGAGAACATGTACAAATTAGCACCAGAGGAACACTATCATGGACTTAATGGTGTACGATAAATTCAAGTATTTTAATAGCGTTCTATCTTTTGAATCTATTTTAATCTGTGCATGTTTTCCCTTTCAGGAAGGGTTACAGGACTGATGCAACAGTGTCTGTTCTTCTGGGCTTCCTGCTCTTCCTCATCCCCGCCAGGCGACCCTTCTCCTCCTCTTCCCCTCGCTGTAGAAACTCAGGTCAGTCATTTGCATTCAGTTTCCCTTCTGGAAGAAATTTACAGTTGCTATAGTGACATAATTACCTGGTTAATTAGGAAACAAAATACTCAAAATGAATGGCACAGATAGACAGTGTTTTTTTTTGTGTGTTTGTTGACCTCAATATGTCAATCACACCATAACAGAATTCTTTTAATGGCAAAATTTGTTTTTTTTTTTAAAAAGCTACATCCTTTAAACTGCTCTGGTTTTCTGAGGCTCGTGTTTGTGTTGCCAACCGCTGGAGGTTGATTTATTTCTTGTGTGCTCTAGATTCAGAAACCTCTGCTTTAAGAGAAAAAAAACATTCAGCTTCACACACTGGTGTTTTTCCGGGTCTGTGTAATATTTCCCAAAAAAGTGGGGGGGATATCTGACATTTGTAGAATTTCACAGTCTGGTCTCACGCCGTTCAGCACGGGACATTTCTGCACTGACCCACATCTGTACACTGACCTCAAAACACCATAACCTGGAAAAGTCGTGGATGTAGTTCAGACATGAAAATTACTGCAAGCTATTCTACATAATCACTTCAGTTCAATTCAGCTTTATTTGTACAGCACAGATGCACAGCACAGTGATCTCAAGGCACTTTTGAAGTGCAATTAAATCCAATTATTAGATTATAATCCACATTAGTCCAGTTGCTTTGTAAAGTGATTCTTCCTTTAGAAAATGTGGATATTTTATGGTCCTTATGTGTTTTTTTTGTTTTTTTTAAATCATTCTGTTTTTTGTTTAATATGTTGAACAGAATTAAATCAAGCAGAATGTAACGTTTCCCTTTTGTGATGAATTTATATCAAATCCTTGCTTGTTTACACACAGTCTGAGCAGTTTTGAGCCAGTCCACAATACAGAGCCAATATGTAAATTGCTTGGAAAAACATACTATTGAAAGAATGACACTTGAAATAAGACATTAATACGTACTTTGGTCCATATTTCCCCTATTTGTTGGACCATCCTAGGAAATGATCCAGAAATGTTGCATCTAACAAGTAACATATTAAAATTAATTAATTAGTTAATTGATAGAAATCATCTTACTGCCAGAAACTTGATGCCAAATTCATGGTGTAAAATCTGCTCTGTGCAAATGAAGAAATTTCCATCTCACGGTCCTTCTGCATGTGCATACACGGTAACCATGAAATTGGCTTACGAGTTGTGAGCGGGAGTCGTGTGTCGTGTTCCAGGTATCTTAAAGTTTATCTCTCTCTGGTTTTTAATCCTTAGATGAGAATTCTGAGCCTGATCCTCTTGCTCCCATGATCACTTGGAAGGACTTCCAGAGACTGATGCCATGGGAGATTGTCATCCTGGTGGGAGGAGGCTATGCGCTTGCGGCTGGCTGCAAGGTTATAAGCATGTTTGTCTGTGAAGTTTCACTGTAATACCAAATGTCCAGTTGTAGAATTTTGAGGGGTGTCCATGGGCATTTAAATTTTTCTTTTTAAGTGTTTCTCATGAATATCAAGACTTTAGTTCCTTTGGTACAGCTAATAGGACTGAACCTCGGGGAGAAAATGTTATTAGTACTAATATGCCAGTCATGTACAAAACTGAAAAGTATTTTACACGAGGGTGAGAGACTTTCTGTATCCTTTGATGATGCTCACATATATTATGTGTTTGCAGGTGTCAGGCTTGTCAGTGTGGATTGGCAGACAGTTGGAGCCCATGAGTGGTCTTCCTCCCTGGGCAGTCACCCTGCTGGCCTG
Organism: Leptatherina wallacei; assembly: GCA_028567055.1. Classification (NCBI taxonomy): domain Eukaryota; kingdom Metazoa; phylum Chordata; class Actinopteri; order Atheriniformes; family Atherinidae; genus Leptatherina; species Leptatherina wallacei. The sequence goes on from JAOXYM010000025.1 coordinate 8,415,626, forward strand.
CCTGCTGGTGTCAGCGGTCACAGAGTTCGCCTCCAACCCAGCAACCCTGACTGTCTTCTTGCCCATCCTGTCAGCGCTGGTACGACACACTCTCCCTCACATACGTTTTACTCAAAACTTTGAAATCCTTATCAGACATGACTAATATCAGCCAGTGTCAGCTGGAGTTGTGAAGATGAGAATGCAGAAGCGTAATCTAATTATTCATCCATAATTACAAAATAATTGTTTGGTTTAAGAATTATTTTGTGTACTTCACACAGAACCAGATTAGCAATCTTGCCTTGTTTTTGGTGCTAAGATAAGTGAAGATACTGCTGTAATTGGATACTTGAAGTGCAACTACAGGTCAACAGCCCCATTAAAGTGTAGACATATGTAAGAAAAGCATGCCTGTATGCATCAGTTTTGTCTTTTTATTTAATTAAATTTTTTAATGTAATTTTGATGAACGAAGCTAAGCTAGAATTAAAATATGCAGCCACACAGGATTCTTGACACTTAAGAGGTAGAAAATGTAAATAATAGGCCACCCCGATATGAATAGAAAATATCACAAAAGGATGAGAAATATAGAATTAATTTCTGTCAGTGGAGAGTTGAGCTAGTGAGCT
>JAOXYM010000025.1:8416339-8426575 GCA_028567055.1 Leptatherina wallacei
ATATGAATAGAAAATATCACAAAAGGATGAGAAATATAGAATTAATTTCTGTCAGTGGAGAGTTGAGCTAGTGAGCTGGTGAGTCAGCGACATTAGTCATCATTTACTCACAACATTGTAAAATGCGCCATCACATATTAGTAAAAAAAATAGTTTTTTATACCTGAGCATTAAATAGGATATGAAACAGAACCTAAAGCTTAAGTATTGGCTTTATATATGATGCATAGAATATTTAAAAAAAGCAATGTTTTACTATTATGGACATTGGACCTGAAAATAGAGGTTAAAAGAGGATGGAAAGCTAGAAAACGAGACCAAAAATGTACAGTTCTCTCTCTGGATAAAATGCATGGGTGCATAATCCTCCTAATATGAGTACCACACAGTCAAGTTCATTGTCCCAGCTGCATCAGTCCCATCTTTTTACCTGCACAAAGTGCATCCAGGCAGAAACAAGGTAACTCCATTTAGAGAAAACTGTGGAACAGATAAACTAATCTTTGTCTTTTTTATTTCTGTATTTATGCCTTAAGAAATGCATTGAATTTGTATCTTTCAAATACGTTTCCATAAAATGCTTTGTTTATATGTTACTGAATTCAATCTGTAAGTTGAACTTCATCAGAAAGCTGTTAAGAGAAAGAATTTCAAATCCTTACATAAGTTAATTTTTGCAGTTTTAATGGGAAAGAGCTCATTTTGCTGCTCCTTTTTAAAAAAAAAAATTCAATAAGAGCTCAGTATTCTACACTTGCATACAGCATAAAAATGTGGACTTTGCTTCCCCCGTGTGGAGAACTGCTTCAATGTTCCTTACAAGACAGTTTAGCCCTGAAAGTGTAATATTCTTTAAAGTGTTGTGTTACATATGTTACTAAACAGTAACACTTATATCTTATATAACGTCATTTTTCCTTATCTCTTGTTCATCCTCCACCCCGCTGTTCCTCATAAATCCTCTTTTCTCCTTCATGTTCTTTTTCAATCTTCTTCTCTTTTTCACTCCATATTCCTATACTGTTTCCACTCTCATCCTTCTACTCTGCATTTCCTTCTTCATCCCACAATCCAGTCAGAGACTCTGCTCATCAACCCCCTCCACACTCTGATCCCGTCCACAATGTGTGTGTCATTTGGGGTCATGCTTCCAGTGGGGAACCCCCCCAACGCCATCGTCTTCAGTTACGGCCACGTGCAGATCAGCGACATGGTACGACACACACACGCACACTCTTTCTGCACCTGCAGCATCAAAAGGCTTAAGGGTACATGTCAGGTTTTTGTTTTTAATAAAAAGAATAAAGGCTTGTTTTATTTCGTAATACTTGATTAACCTCAAACCGTTATTTGCATTTTAACTCAACACAGTCTGTTCATCTTCAATTCAATCCTTGATCTTTAGATCTTACATGCATTTCTTCATCTCCAGGTGAAAGCGGGTTTTGGGGTGAACCTGATCGGTGTGGCAGTGGTGATGTTGGCCATTAGCACTTGGGGTGTTCCCCTCTTCAATCTGACAGAGTTTCCAGCCTGGGCAGTGGCCAGAAACGTCACTGGGAGCTTATAACCACCAATGTGCTGCGGGCCAGAAGCAAGATGAGATGATGGGATGTATTACTGACAGACAGAAGCCATATTGACACAAATGGTAAACATTTGTGTCAAAATTGCAACCGTGGGGAAAACTGAACTTCTACAAAAAAAAATATATACATATATATATATTTTACCTCTGTTAGACAGAGATTCTGTTTTCAGTGAATCATTAAAACCACAAACCTATTTGTGGCAAAACAAGAACTGATATTTTTGCAAGTGATTTACAAAAAAAAAAGTTAAAAAAAAACAAAAAACATTTCCTTTAAATGGTATGGGCTGTGAAGCCATAGTAGACGAGCATCTTTTTTTGCATACTTGATTAACTTTTTACACTTAAATGCATTTATCTTTAAGAACTGGTTGATCACAAACATGTCAACATGGCGGGCTAATAAGTTATGTCAGGTGCTCCAAATAGAAAAAATAAAGCATGCCTGCTGTTTTAAAATAAAATAATAATAAAAAAGAGTTGTCTACCATGGCTGCTGATGCATATTACCAAATGTTTTTTTCTGTCAGTTGTCAAAAAAGTCTCATCAATCATTTCCAAGTTTGCATAGAGAGATTTAAAATCTTATTTAAAACAATGTCCACATTTGTCTTAAGCTCTAAATGGTCTTAACAAACATAGTAACAAACAACCATTGCGTTTACCATAGTTTATAACGCTGATTTGTTGCCTTGCTAAGCAGTGAATTTTTATCTGAACTGATCTTCATTCCCAAATTTGACTCAGAATAGCTTGAAGTGTCTTCTTCATGCCAGTGTCTGTTGTTACTAAAACTGTGGCTGCTACTTGTAGGACTCAAACCTTTCATGTGTCTCGCTATGATGTGACAGCAGTGCAGAAACTTGGATTACTACCTTTTTATCTTTAATCATGGGAGAAAATAATATACGGTGTAATTGTTTTAAAGTACAATTTGTCAGCCAAATGTTTGTACCTGATACAGTTACACCAGCAAGATTGTGACTTATTTACAGCAAAGAACTGCTTTTTGCATTTGTTACTATCGTGTATTTTATGCTGAATTGATTTGGGACCTTCCTTTTTTCTTTTTTTGGTTTAGTATTTTACAAAATTCTACCATCATCCTGGTGAGCAGGGTGTTTTACTTTCAGCAAAGCCCTCAGCTGCACGCCACCTAATTACCTTTGGAGATTTCAGCTTGTTTTGTAAATCCTTTTTGCTACATTGATGTCAAAATGTCATGAGTTAGAGAAGTATAATGATTTTTAAGTGTGAAGAATAATTATTGTACTAAAGTTCACAGGCTTAAACGCTTCATTGCTGAAGTATTTATAAGAAAAAAGAAGTTTTATGAAGTTCCCACATCAAGCAACGATTGTTGTATCTAATTGTTGTTACCTCAAAGGTGCAATTTTTCCAGCATATAAAGCGAAAATGAATGTGGGAGGCTGCAGTTCGTTCAGGCTCTGGGGTATCCAGAAGCTTTTAAAGAAGAGAGAGGGTCTGGTGCAATAGTTTGTTCAATCAACTATCAAATCAGTCATTTTTTTGTCCAGCGGTGAAATGGTTTTCTCAAACCCCTCATTGTACTGTGCAGAAATGTAAAAGATGTACTTTATATTTTTACAGAAATTCTACATGCAATTTTTGACCTTTTTTTTTTTTTTTATACCACTGCATTATAAGTATAGGTCTTAGCGTAGGTTGAATCAGAAGCCTACAGTTTTTCTTTTGTAATTTATTCACTTCTACTGAAGGTTTCATACGTCTGGCTGGTGTTGCAGCACTGACATTTGACCCAGGGGCCACACGCTGTAAATACACACAGATTTGTAAAATAAGCATAATGTGCCTTTTTCCTGTTTCAAATGAGCTGTAACATTATGAAATTATGTTTTACCTTGATAAAAACATTCTTATTCAACTACGACACAACCAGAAGTTAGCAATACATTATACGTGTACAATAATAAAATCTTCAAAACCACTCTGTTGATTTGATTTATTTGCAAACAGCACAAGTTACTCCAGTTTCAGATTTATTTTAAGATGAGCCATTGTACGTGAATTATTATATGCAAAAACATTTCACAGAACACAGATGTGTGGTCTGGTGACAAAGATGGTGACGCCTTCATTAAACACAATCACAGAAAGACTGTACACAGATCCAGTGTGTCTGGGTGAGAGTGCAGCACCTCATGTTACCTCCAGGTGAAATCCAACAGGATTTTATAATGCAAGACCAGCTGAGTTAGACAGCAGATCATTTTTAAGTACTACTGAGCTCAAATAATTCTCAAATAGATCCCTTGTACCGCTGTTTAGATTCCCTAAAGCAGCACTCAGATCCCCCATAAAATAAATAACAGTAAAGGTGAAGTAGGGGTACCCCATTCATAATGAAGCAGAGAACACCTCTCAGCTTCATTCCTGAGTCCTGCGCCTCGGCCAAAGGTGTGAATATGATCAAAAGTCAGTCAATCGGCAGCTTTCATGTTGGGCTGTGGTTACGAGTTCTCTCGAGGACCTTCAGCAGGTGAGAAACCTTCTGTCTGAATCTTCTCCTTGTATTTCAGGAAGTCTCTCCTCTTACTGAAGTATTTCACCTTTAAGGGAAGATACACCAAAACAGATTAAGGATCAGAAGTCTTAATATTTACATCCAAATGTCTTGATTGCGTCCTTCTTTTTTCTTTAATACTTTTAAAAATAGTCCGAAGGCAATGATCTTTGTCCCAGCAAAAATGAAGGACTAAATGGGTTGAATCTTACCCACTGAGCAGGGCAATTGGCCTCAAACTGGCTTTGGAAGTTCTGGCAGGATTCAACTTTGTCGTTGTTGTCGTCTAAACATTTCCAGAGGAGGTCCCTGGCGTCCCAACAGGCCTTTCTTTCTGCAGAGTTTGGAGCTGTCATCTCTGTTTGCCTCTGCAAGGGATTTCATGATGGAAAACAAAAGGTCAGGTTCATAAAAAACTGCAGGAGCTGTTAGTAAAGGATAGGAGAGTTGTCTGAAAACATGATTATACAAACCTAGGGTCTGTAAAAGCCAATATCTCAACACTGCTGAACCTAAATCACTTATACACTCCAATTTTCAAAATAAATAAGGCAAGCTAGCAGCACCTGTCAGTTTGTGTTAAACTTCACGGCCACTCACTGAACGAAACGATAAAAACCAGCCGGAAGTCAAAGTTGTTCCGATACTTTCTCCAGTTTGCTGTTGTTACTCCATTCAGCACGAAAAGTCAACATACTTTTCTCGTAAGACTACAAATACGACACTTTTGTAACGTTTCTCTGAGCGCAATGAAGGACGCGCACAGCAGCGGCACTTCCTTGTCGCTTTCTGATGACGTCGGGGCGTGATTGACCAGTCGTACCAGTTGGAGGCGGTGTTGGAAAAGAAAGGGAAAAAAAGGGGGATGAACTTTGAAAATGTAAGCAAGCAAATTAACATGTTAATGATAAAGGAAATGTAACACATGATAAGTAACACATTTTTTTTCTAGCTTAGATGTATAATGGCTTCCCTTCAAACTATCTGTTAAATCTTCCTGTAAGGTAGCAAACCAGTGGTTTGTGATGATATATAACTTTTTTTCCTCCCTAAAAACTCCCCCAAACATACATTATCATTTATGTGGTTAAAATATATAGTTTTACTAAATGTACCTGCTAAACAATCATCTAGAAATTCCAGAAAACATCTTTAACAAACTGGCTTCTAGAAACATTTCCATGTAAATGATAAGTTGATGGTTCATTACTAATGTGAAAACTGCGAATGGGGGTGGGATGGTTTTCGTGAACAAGAATAAAAAAACACATTGTTAGGTTCATAGATAATTCCCTAAGTCATTAAGGTTTTATAGGCAATGATGCACATTAAGTCAGCAATATTAGTAGAGTACGGTTTCCCAGATGTCACAATTTATCCAAAATATAATTTATGCTGGGGGTGTCCGCTCCGGTCCTGGAGGGAATGCAGGTTTTAGATGTTTTCCTGCTCCAATACATCTAATTAAAATAAAATGGCTCTCATCAATAGTTTTTTGTAAGTCCTGCCCAAGAAGTTAATCTGATTCAGGTGTGCTGCAGCAAGACACATCCCAAACCTGCAGGACAGTGGCCCTCGAGGACCGACTTTGGACACCCCTGCAAGATAGCCTACTGTATAGTCATTCACCAGAACAGTTTATCCATATTCTTCATATTTTAACCTCTCATTTGGCAAGTTGTTTTATTTTAAAAATAAATCTGCCAAACATGGATCATCCAGCATAAAATCTGCTTGTTCATTTGAAGATTTGCTTTTAATGACAATTGAAAAAATCCTCCACTACGCTATGCACTATTTGACATCATGGTTTGTGAGAGTCCCAAGTGCCACAAAAAAAAAAGAAAAAAGAAAAACTCACACAGTCAAGTTCTTATGTGTGTGCATGGCATTTGCAGTGTGTGAAAGCAGAGTGAAAAAGTAGGTTGTTGATTAACTCTCTTTTGCTCCTTCCCTCCAACACTGTGATTGAGAGTAGCCCTGCTAGTTGCCATGGCGCCCAGCAGCAATCCATTTCTCTTTATGTTGCTTGTGCGGACTCGAGGGAATGAATAAAAAAAAACATAAGCACCCTGATGCAGAGCTGAGGTGCTCACCCTCATCTCAGGAAAGTTAGTGTTTGTTGCCCCCTGTACGTGTGTGTGTGTGTGTGTGTGTGTGCGCGCGAGTTGAGTGTGTTTTTGTAGCTGTTGCAGAAACAGGACTCCATTTGCTATTTATGTCACTCACTATTTACTCACCCCGCTTAAAGTTGATTTTCTCCTTGTCAGTGTGTTTGCATACCAATTAATTCAACAGAACTTTCAAACTTAATGTAGCACAACTGCATTCACAAAAATCTTAAATATATGTTGATGTTTCTGTAACTGCTGGGATTCACAGGGAAATCAAAAGGGGAAAAAAAGACATCATCACAATGGGGATGGTCCAAGCATTGCTTAATATTTCTTAAAGAGGTGGTACCATAGTAAAAAAGAGGAACAAATATGGAGACTAGATAAAAACAAACAAAAGAAAATAGTTGAAATATTTTATGTTAAAATATGCCTCATGTTTGACGAGCAGGGCTGATTAAAATGAAGCATGCTGTTTAATATAATTGTTCACTAGAAGAGACAGCAACTGAAGGCTGGAGAGTATTGATTACCACAGACATCATGCCTCATCCTAACCAGCAGCAAGCATCTTCAACCAGCCACTTGAGCTTTCACACGTGCTCAGGGTGCTACGTTGAGAACAAATCCTTATTCACAGTCACCTTCACCCCATTCTGAGAGGTGAAGGTGACTACAATACCAGAAATTCCAGATGAAGTGCTCCTTTCCTCTCCTTTTTCAGAGCGAGTAGTGAAGTATGGAAAATAAAAAGCAAAGAGTGGACTTCACATCTCTGATGGTGTCAGAGATACTAATGCAGCCTCTAACAGCCACTTATTTTCATATATGGGGGAACAAAAGACTTTCATTAGAATGTTATATTTTCATCTCTTTGGGTAGCTTATCCAGCTTAATTGCAACAACAACAAAAAACACTCTTAAACATACATTTAATCTTCAGCAGCAGCCGAACAAGCCGAGATGGTATTGTAAGTGGAGAGGACTAAAAGCATGAAGAGGGTCACTAAGCTTGCAGGAGTATGATGGATTATACACTCACAGCTGTCATTACACGTCACAAATGGAGAAAAAAAAATCCGTGATATGTCAGTGACAGAACTGCTTGTGTAATACTTAAAGGATTGTTTGTTGTATGAGCACTGCTGAAGTGATCATATGCCTCCATTCAGTGTCAGTTCAACCTGGATGACAAGATAAGCATGATCATATTTGACAAAGACCTTTAGTTTTAAGGTGGACTTCAGGATATAGTAAATACAATTTCATTCATTCATTGTGGCACGTATGGCATATAGATATATACAAATGACCTGAATATGCTAAATAGTTTGATTTAACTGATTAGTGTGGATGCTTGTCTTTTATTTCTGTTTATTTCATGAATCAAATATGTTCAATAGCTGGATTCATCTCATTGCAACAGAAGTCTGCTCTACCTAAGCACCCACAGAACAGCAGTTATCACCGACTGTATCATTTATCTGCAACAGTAATGCTGTCTCCTGACAAGAAGAACCAAGTTGATGGAAAATTGTTTAAATATCAAATCATTCTTAGGAGGAAAGATGAGGTCGGGCCCACAGTGCCTCCCTGGGAAGATCAGGGTCAAGGTGTCCGTGACCCAGCCCATAGGACATAATGCCTCCTTGTTTTTGAGACCTTGTACCTCAATGTGAGACTTTAAAACTCCAAATTAACCCCCTCATGACAAGGCCTATTTTTTCTGCCTCCTGTCCAAAATGACATACTCATAATAAACGATAAAGTATTAAGTATAAATTAAGTATATTTTCACAAATACAAGGGCTGCTTATTGACATGATAGCATCACACAGTTGCGGCAGATTTGTCAGCTGCACATCCGTGATGAGAATCTCCTCCTCCACCTCACCGTTACATTTCCAATTCATCACATTTCTGGTCAGCAGCCTGTTCGGTCATTTTTAATGCAGTGGATGCTTCCTAAGCACCACTATCTACCACAGCTGGTAACAAAATAGTTGAGAGCCACAACAATGTGGACAATATCAGAGAAACCCGTGTGTGTGTGTGTGTTTTAATGCCTAACACGTTGTTTGCTGTCATAGTCTGAGTGTTTTTTGTTCAGTTTCAAGTGCACTTCGTTGTCCTGATTTTTGTGATCGGCCTTGTTTATCTCAGGTTCGGTTTTCTGTTTTGTTTTAGCATTTGTTCTGTTTGTGTTGGGACAGTCTTTATTACTGCTTTTGAAGATCTCAATTTCGGGTTTCGTTCATATTCTGAGTCCTGTCTAATTCTCAGTCTGTGTTTTTGGTTTCACTTCTCAAGGATTTAAATAAAATAAAAAAATCTATATTTATCCATGAGCCTGCATTTGGGGTTTCTTCATCCCACAACATTGTGGCAGTTTTCCTAACCTTAACCATCCATCCACAGGGGGTTTACACATGGAATGAGAGATGGGGTACAAACTGAACACCTTTCCTGTCCATCACAGATGCAAACACCCATGCTGACTCACAGGGTTATTTTAGAGAATATGAAAACTGCTCACGCAGAACGATCTTACCGCTGAGTAATCTTAACAACTATGAGATTGTCTCTGTTTGATCAGTGCAAACAACCAATGGAAACCAGTAGAAGTAGAACAAGAATGGTTTTGTGTGAAGAGGACTTTAAAAACTTGACAATGCACCTTTATCTCAGAGAGAAAAATCTAATTAAGTGGTTGATAATTGGACACATAAGTATTTATGTCACCAGAAGTGAAAGATATTGAACTTTTTTCCCCTGTCAATACGTTCACATAAGCATTAATTAGCATATAGATCTGCATTGCTCCATAGTAGACATTGACCACCTCTCCAACACTCATCGACTAGTGTTTGTCAGCCCTGTGGTGTCCAGGATACTGACCTCCAGCTGCTACCACTGGGAGTCAATATTGTTGTTAACTCGGAAAAGGCATCCACTGTCATGGCAACAGAGGTTCAGACCTACAATCTATACGTCCACATTTAAACATTTGCACATAATTAAACTTATAGACAGAAAAGAAGGAAAGGCTCTGACGGTTAAAGCTGTCAAGCTGTATAAAACCTCAAAACCGTTTCAAATCTCTGATACTTCCTGCAGGTAACCTGAATGAAAAAAGGTTAAGTTATTGACCATGTTCCAGTCACGGTGTGAATGCACAGCCAGAGAGAGGAAAAGGAGTTCAAACACATAATCCATAATCCATAGCTGCCTGTTTGCAGTGAAAACAGAATCAACTTTTCACGGTAACAGGATGTGAGAAAGCTCCGGATATTTAGCAGCAGCAAGCCGAGTGCTGTGATTGCGCTCCACAAAAGTTGTGCTTCTGTAACTGTAACTGCAGACAAAAGCTGCCACACTCTCCTTCATTTTACAGTCATAATTGATCAGATTCACAAAAGCAAAGTGTCTATGGAAATGTTTGCATGGTTTGTTTTTCTTAAAGAAAAAAAAAAAAGGTCCTTTTTTCCGTCTATTTCTGTCTGTACGCAGATTGTTTCTGCAATCAACATGTGCTCCCACAAACAAGCATTCACAGTCCGGCTTATATCCCGGAAGCAGAGAGGGCAGAAAGGATATTGTAACAAGCATCCGCAAAAATGTTGGTCCAACAAGTGAGACAAGGCTCCTGGATGAATTAAAGGGGATTATCTCTCCTAATTTATGCTAATGAATGCACACTGAGTAAAGAGAGCTGCATGTCATTGTGTGACTGAAGCCTGCCTCACACACACAAACATCTACAAGCTCCCACTGTTACACCAATGAAGCCTGTTGCTTGTGGAGCTGCGCTCATTCTTTCTCACACAAGCACACTTACACACAGACCTACACCACTGTGTTGATCATGGGAAACCTGTAGTCCATCGCACATAAACACATAAACACACACACATAAACACACACACACACACACACACACACACACACACACACACACACACACACACACACACACACACACACAC
>JAOXYM010000025.1:8443825-8454173 GCA_028567055.1 Leptatherina wallacei
CGATCTTGTGCATAGTTTCTAAAATGATACGCAGCAAATCAGACAGACTGTCAGAGGAAGATAAGGCAGCACAAACGGTTAACGTAAAAGAAGTCAAGCGCACTAATTTATCCAGCTGACACTCGACACAGCTGAACGCTATATAAGTTGTGGTCTGGCCCCAGGAGGTATGTGCCTGTATGAAGCTAAGGTCAACAGGTGTCACGTTTTATGTGACGCGGATGTTGTGTATTTGTTGGCGATCTGTTATGGCAGTTGCCGTCTAGGATTTCTTTCACTTAGCAAATCCTACTTTACAGAAGTTATTTTTATTTGCTGTTGACTGAAAAAGCACTTCTTATTATGTGATGACAGAGGGGCTTCATTGATGTACTGTAGGAAGTGTCATGTCGTCATCACGCTTAGTGGAACTATGATGTTTTAATTAGGTTTTTTAAAGTCTGTAGAGTACTTACAGCTATTTTTACTTTCATGTGATGGTTGGGCAGATCAGTTACAGCCAAGTTATAGTCCAGTTTTTTGTGTCTAAAAAATCTGTAAGTCAATAAAAACAAAAATAAAAGGGAGGTAACTACAACTTTATTCGTACATGCATGGCCTGCTTTGAGAAGAAGCTTTGTTTGGAGATTCATTGTGATTATCCACTGATATCTGCTAATATGTATGTATAGGTGAGTAGATCTATGAGACATAGAGAAGTCATTTTTTCCATGAAAAAGCAAAGCTGATCCTTTTCCCTTTTGTCATGATGATGTTTTTCCATTCTAATGTACAAGCTTGAAATATATAGAATATTCTATCATTAAACGGTGTATCTATACTTTTACCAACCAAATGTCCAGTTATTGCTAACTGTATGTGTAACTGAAGATTTGCAAACTTGTTTACTGGAGTTTGTATCTATAAGCTTTAATTAGTTGATCTGTCCATTTTGTAATCCAATTGCAAACTTAGTTAAGCAAGTCTGCAAAATCAAAGTGAGATAATGGCTGATTGATCGTGTTGAACAGACCACTGTGGTGTGTGTGTGTGTGTAGCAATTCCAAAAAATAACCCCAAAACAGATAGAGGTAAGAAGTAGGAATTATCGTTCTCTTATACAAAGCCTATTTCTTTGGTAAAACCCCCAGTTCAAGATTGACCGTGTAGTGAACCTGTCAAAGGTCAGTAAACATGTGCATGAACATGCTTGTGTTTATCTGTGCCAAATATAAAAGTTTTGTGATATACCTGTGAAGCTTTATTACAATTTGATTGTATCTAAATAAAAGGTATGTGCATGACTTATTAGACCAACTAATTGACTAATTGATTAGTCAATTAGTTGGGACGGTGCACATAGTTGACTACTGTTTTTAAGAGTTGGCAAATTTTTGTTCGTGGTAGGAAGAGAGTTGGGTTTCACTACGGGAATGTTGATACACATAGTAGAGCAACAAACCGGAGATGTTGGGAATGGCAACAAAACAAAATGTTCTATTTAACTGCACAGCAAAATCACATGCATATTATGCAGGATGAAGCTACCTTACTACGTTTCTACCTGCATGATGAGGACTCGCTTAATAAACTATCATGAAAATGCCTAGATGGATGGAAAGGCAACAAAAAATGACTGATTTAGTTGTAGCTTGTGTGTGGGCGTCATTTAGCCCATCCTGAGTAAATATTATATATAAATACAATCTGTATATTTGTTCCGATCAAAGCAACTTCTTTGCGACTGGTCAAAGTGGTTGGTCCATTAAATTTCTGCACTTCCGCATTGGCTTCATTTTACAAGGCTGGAGGTTTTCCCTTTCAAATCAGTGTCTATTGCCATGTACGTGTTTATTCACCTGCATCCACAGCTCAGGCTGTGCTATACAAGATTTATCTTAGTGTTTGCTTACAAGAGATTTCAATGTGTTAAAACAGTTTTTATTGGAGAGAAAGGAAAAAAAAGCCTTTAAATGTATACAATTACACAACTTCACCTACTGTGGTTTGAAAACACGACCATACTGATGTTCAAAGAATGCAGAGCTTTGCTTAATAGTTAATCTACATATTTTGCTAAAAATAGATTTTTATTGGTGTAACCCCAACAGATATATGATTACCTCATCTTGGGGAATGTAGCAGCTCAAGGAGCCTTGTGCTAGCAGTCATTGTTAATCTGGGACAGACTCACTTATCCCAAGTTTAATAACACTGAGTGGCTTCTGAAAACTCATTAACATCTCCATCCCCCCAAAATACAACCCAAACCAGACTGTGCAGTCATGAAAAGGAGAGTTTTACATATCCATGATCTAATAAAAGCTCATTGACATACATATCGTACCTACGTTTTGATTGAAAGGGACAAATCCATGCCCCCTCTTTAGGGACTGCTGAAAGGCTCTTTAGGAGACATAAGAGATTGGTAACCAAAGAAGGAAGCACAAAGGTCAGGGCCACAGTCAGGATAATCTAAACCAGTTTCAGCATTTCATCACAAAATTGTTCACAGAATGAGCTGGGTTTATTGGATTGATGTAAGAAGATCTGAGGGTAAATGTCAACCTACTGGGATTAGGAGGTTGCAGAGCTGTGACTGACGTTTGTGACCACTGTCCACTTTTTATTTCAGTATTAACAAACAGTACCGTGCATAAGTCTTGAGCCACCCCTCATTTCTTTAAGTTTTGCAAGAAAATGCAACAATTTACTGACATATGTTCAAACTTAAAAAACAACAACAAAAAAATTGTGTATAATAAGGTATATAAAATAGAGTTTGTACAATTGTAATGACCACGTTTATTCCTCTACACAGCCCCAATCCTCTCTCACAAGCTTTCCTGAAAATTTTAGGAATATACTTTCCAAAGCTCGTCTTTGTACGTTTGCCAATCTTCTTCAATAATCTTGAGGTACGGGGAGGATTCATGACTCCATAAGACTTGTTGCTTGTGTCGTCTGGTATATCTCAGCCCTTTTCTCCGTGTTTCTCTTCTTTAAGAATGGCTTGACAGTCACCCTTGAACAGAGACCATTTCTGATGAGACGTCAGGGTACAGTTGATGGATCAACTCCAGGTCTTGATGCATCTCTCATGTCCTCTGTCAGGTCTTTGCTGGATTTATTTCCTATTTGTTCAGAACATCAATCAGTGTTCGGTCTGGACTAGACTGAAAAAGACTGGTTGGAAAATGAATGGGAAAAAAAAGTTATTGTCCAAATAAAAACTTCAAAAGTCCTTCAGAAAAGCCTGAAGAATTATTGCTCAAGACCACTTTAAGATATTACAATAACATCTTGTTCCTTGGCAGTAAAACACAATGAAATGAGGGGTGGCTCAATACTTCTGCACAGCATTGTGGGTTTAAAGGGATTTCACAAAGGAAAATATACTTAAGAAGATCATATTTAATTTGTTTAATTTCAAATGAACCAGTAACATTAAAACTATCTACTATGTAATATGTTTGTGAGATAAAGAGAGGAAGATGCTTTGAGTATTGTTTTAAATTGACTTGATTGGCAAGTTTGACCTATGGATCTTGAGCTCTGCTGTGTTTCAACATGTTTTGGTCACATGACATGCTGTATCTGTTGAATTATCCCCGATAACTGACATTTCAGTCTGGCAGGAACCTGGAGTAGTCCGCCTCACTGCCACTCTTCATTGGCATTTGATCCGGCTTTATTGTTTTCTTTTTGACATTTCTGATTGTTTTGGGGTCATCCACCTTTTAACTTTACTAAAATCTGGGACATAGATAAACAGAGGAATTAAGCACATTTGTAAGTGGAATCACGGGTGAAGAGGAGCCTTGTTAGAAAACTGCTATTCCTTTGATCTTTCCTGTATGGGGGTGGAGGGACAAACATCCTTAGAAATGCCTTGTGTCTCTTGTAAGGCTTTAATATCACGCCGTGGGAAATCTGACAAAGCAGATATAGTGCAGATGGGTGGAATAATTCAGTGATTCAGCTGTGAGTTTCATGCATGGCCAGCCTGCAGCAATGAATGCCCGTCACTATCTTCTGCCCCCTTTAAAGCACAGAGTACCAATGCTTATTTTCTCCCGGCGCTTTGCACATGTGCAGTAATGTGTCATCACCTCATCTCTCCATCGCCTCGGATGCCTGACAACTGCACTATGCCTCTATTCAGCTCATGTTACTTTGCTGTCACTGCTTTAGATGGCGACTCACCTATATGACCCAAAACCTCCATCAAAACAAAGTCGTAGCTAGTTGAAAATGGCTTTGAATTTAATATTTTCCGCTTTTTTGAAAAAGATTTTAAAAAATTCCATTGCCGTTAGTAGTTCATTATATTGTGGCAATTCATTGTACTATGTGGAAAAAATATGGTATGCCTTTTTAACAGGCAGTTTAGGGAGGTAATACGAAATTTAGGATGGAGAAATGAAACAAAGTTCTCTGCAAGGTATTTTGGTTGATATTCTTTAGAGTATTTTGGAGTTTTTAATGGAAAACCCTTTGAAAATGATGACAATTTATTCTGGAATTGGGGGCGTATTCATTTTATATACAATGAAACACTTTTCTTAAAGATCAGATTTCAGTCAAGCTGATGCAGACTGGTGAGCAGTTTCTGTTTCTTGGGAGTTTTCATTTTCACTTTTAGAGAATGTGACAGACAATATTAAATCACCTTGTGGATCTACCTGTGTTGGCTTGATTAAACACTTGCTATGCAGAAGATTTTACAGATGACACAATGGAATATTTCTCTGCAATTCATGCCTTCATTAATTTGATTAAAGTAAATATGCAGGGGCATATGCAGTATGTTCTGCAGCTTTATATAGTAGACAAAAAGATACTGGCTTCAGGTGTGTCACATAGACAAGTGATATTGTGGAAATAATGGTACTGTAGTTGTCCGTGACCTGAATCTGACTCTGCACAAGGCTTTCATCATCTGGGAGGACATGTTTTGGGGTGTTTTCTGTGGGAGATCAAAGGAAGAAAAGTTGTATTGTTTTGATTCTCTTATGTTTTTTGGTTTGTTCATGCATTTTTTTGAGCTAGTCCACTTCAAGATGAGTTTTGATGTAGTGAACTATCAGTTTCTGTCTCCTTTCTCTGTAGTGCAGCAACAGGCTTGACAGATGTTCACGTTCCCGTCTTTGTCAGATTTGACCCAGTGATAACAGAAAACGCTATCTGGTTTTATATTAGGTGCTTTATCACAATGATACCCATGCATTTAAGTGGATTAGTTAACACTCAAGAGCATATCACATGCATTTTCATTTAGAGGTAGTTGCATAGATGCATGCTCAGTAGGGCTATCACAGTTATGAAATTTTAAGTTGATTAATGATTATTTTTGATCATTTTTACATGAATAATTATGTTGTATTATTTAATTATCATTATTACTTGTTCAATATATCTGTATTAATGCTTAGCCATCCAGGTCATAGTAATTTAAGTGCTTAAGTTCAAGGCAATGGACTTTTGTTCTTGGAAACACTTCATTCTTTTTCTGAGAGGCTGTAAATGACTCTGGAGTTTATGCAGGTTTTTAATAAGCTCCAATTCCGCTTTAATGGGAACAAAATACCTGGGTGTGTGAACACAGTAATTTTCACTGAGGCCGCTGTAGAAGTCAGGACAGCAAGGATGGGTTCAGCTCAGTTTTTCTTTACAGAAATCTATGTTTACTGACTTTAATGTCTCGTATGGAGGCTCTGAAACTGACAAAAGGAACTTGTAGACAATTTTTAGTCTGTTGTAAAAAAAACTGGAGGCTTGTTTTTTGTCCTGCTGTGTGGGATGTTCACATTTCTGTCAAAATGAGTAAACTAACCTGATTAAATCAGTCGTGATCATCATAAAAACAGTCTATTATTGTATACAATGTAATACCATTCATGTTGTTGTAGTGGCATGCCCATCCTCTGGGAGATGGACCAGTAAATTTTAGTCTTCAGGGTAGTCATGATAGCTGGAATTTGCTCACGTCATGGGAAAGGCTTCAACCGGCTTGTTTTTAGCAGGTGTACCATGTGTAAAAAAACTCATTTAAACATGTTAATATGGGTATAAAATAATAATGCAACCTTGACTCCCCTCACCAGGTTGTCTCACAGCCAATCACACCTTGAATCATATGACCAAAACATAAGAGATGTTGGCCAACTGGGTAAACGACTCATATTTGATGGTGACCAGAGACCCTTTGGACGGACAGTTCAGTCAGTGACACACCTGACCTCATTGATTAGAAGTGGGAATGTCCCAATAATATCTCATAAACCCAAAACTCCACACCAAGTGATTAAAAAAGCTTTGCAGATGGTGAAACTTTGAAAACTAACCTTCATTTTTCTTCAAATAACGATCTAAATCCTCACGCACAGCTGTAATATTAAACATTTAAACACAGGACTCGGACCGAGATGGTGTTTGGTGAATACTTTTTAAAAAATCAGGTCACGAGACTGAGTCTTTACACAAAGAATAATCTTGCTTCCCCGAAATGGTGGAATATGTACTGTAGAAACCAGCTGCACTTCTGAGAGAATGGAGCACTTCTAGTTCATAACAGTCACGTAAATGAATGAATGAGTCTAGATAAATGACAATAGCAGTTGTCACTAATCATTTGTTGCACGTCAGTGAGTTTAGCAGGCTCGTGTATGTACATGTCTTCTTCGGACAAAGTGCTGGGGAAGGGCTTGGAACTGCCTGACAGCAGGTTTGTATGTTCTTCTGTGTATGTGCAGGTTTTCTCCACCTGCAGCTCACATGCAAATTAGCTTAACTGGTGATTCTGAATTAACAGTAGGTAAACGTGTGAGCAAGCTCTTGTCCTGTGTAACCTGTCAATGTATGAACCAAGCCTAAAAGAGCGGGGGAAAAAGAAAGAAAAAAGAAACAGGTGGAAATGATGGTTGTGCAAATTGAGTCTGATAATGGATTTTGTTTTCTGACAGTTTTGGCAATGGAACCACTGGTCCAAGGCTTGAAGAAACTCCCTGAAGACCTGGACTGGTCATATTCAGGTATGTAAGAGACAATATTTTCTCCTGACGTGATTATAAGATATTTGACTGTCATTTCAGTAGTAGTACCACAGATTAGCTGTTATTTAAGAGTGTTTATTGGTAGATAGTTGGATTTAGAGTGGGCATGATCCAGAGGTCTAATCTGCTATCAGTCAGATAAAGCATTTTGCATGTATTTCAGTACCTGACAGTAGATCAGATTTAAGATGCAACAAAAGTCCCACGAGAGCTTCTGTGTTTTTTTTCTGTTAAGTTGTAATAAAAATCTGTTATAATAAATAATAAATACAGGAAAACTTGAATAAGAGCAAAAGGTACTGCACTTTTGCAAGTTTTAACAGAAAACTGTAGCTTTGAATCCTAAACGATTGAGTTCAAATCACAACAACAGCGGATTAATAAATGTCAGTCTGAATATCTCATGAATTGCAGACATTATCCTTAACATCTCCCACAGGAAAACCTTGATCTGCCTCTGACCATATGGTTAGATGACTTCAGCTTACTCAGCATAGCCCCTGCTGAGTTAAGCTATGATCAGACAGAAACAAGGAGTGGATGCAGACAGACAGGAATGATCCCAAAGGGAGAGATTAGATTTTTGCTTGTCAGGGGGTATCAGGAGAGACTTGCCTTCGCAGACCATCGCTTGGCAAAATGCAAAGCTATTAGTCTTATTAACCTGCACCCCTAAGAGGCATGTTAGCGATGATTAGCCAGTTGATGCTTCCAATACCGTATGATGTACACAGAAAACTACAGCTAAAAGCCTGGTCACTGTAGAGCCTTTAACGGCAAACCACTTTCTTTGGGTTACTGATATTTTGATGCACAACCCGTTTTTGTTTTGTTTGTTGTTGTTTTTTTTTGTCAGAATTCTGTAAAAATGTCTTTATATAATGTAGCCACAGTTTTTTATTTTTTTTTTATTTTTTAAGGAAAATCTAAATACAGCGATTCTACACTCACCGGCCACTTTTATTGTACTTCGTGCTAGTGTCGAGTTGACATGACATTGACATGACAGCATCACACAATTGAGCAGATTTTGTCAGCTGAACATCTGTGATGAGAACTACCTCCTCCACCACATCCCAAAGGTGCTCTATAGGATTGAGATCTTGTCATGTTCAAGAAACCAGTTGGAGATGATTTAAGTTTTGTGACATGGTGCATTATCCTGCTGGAAGTAGCTATCAGAAGTGGGATGGGCCATATCATACAGTAATACCGGTGTGATGTTAGGGGATGATATGAAATTGAAACGGTGTGATTTAAAATTTGGGTGAAATGCACAATGTCTAAAGAACATGGAATGAGAAGCATGGCAGTGACCGAGGTGAACGACGACGAAAGCACTGCTTTGACCGCATTGACTGACACAGACGAACCAGAATTGGTGTAAAAAAAAGGTGCAATCTCTGTGGTGTGTAACTGGTTTGGTTCTGACGCTCAGTTTGAACTTCAGCAAGCCATCTTGACCATGTCTACATGCCTAAATGCATTGAGTTGCTGCCATGTAATTGGTTAATTAGCCGTTTATGTTAAAAAGCAATTGACCAGGAGTGCCTAATAAAGTGGCCGGTGAGTGTATATTGCGATATTGTACATGTATTACTAAAAGTAAAGTGTAGAAAGTTAATCTGAAGTGCTTCCTGGGTTATGGCAATCAAACTGATTGCAGAGTTAATAGTCAGATGTTGTGTGAAGCAGGCTGGTCAGAGGTTAGTTGGTTAAATGATAATGAGGAAGCTGTCCTGTGGGATGAGGCTGTTCATGTGCCTAGATGTTCCACTAATTAAAAATGTGAAGCACCAGCTGGACGGTAACAAATCTGAAAGGTAGTGAGCAGGGTGAGATGGGTCTGAAGTGATTTTACCTGCTCTTTCCCTCACCCTGGAGGACCACAAGTACTTGAATGTGGGTATGATCTTCTCATTAACACAAACTGTCAATCTTCTCCGGTCTGATTTGGCATCTGAACCAAATCAGACAGTTATAGAAACACACAGGAAAGACTCGGAGACAGCTGAGTACGACTTGCCGGTCAAGATGAATGTTTTTCTTGCTCATCATTACTTCACTCACATTTCTACATGGCTACATACAGATTATATCCTGGATGTGTGAAAACATTTGACTAAATAGAAGATTCTAATGTACAAATGTGTACATTTTCTTCTTATCAAACTAAATCTAATTTGCAAGTGCAGGTCCTCATCTGCAAAAAAAAATTACATGTCTGCTTAAACCATCCCTGTCCTAGCTCCATACATTACCAGAAATTCCAAAAAACCATGTCTGTCCCTCCCTGCAGCTCTTACTAATCTATTAATAATTTAAATGACAATTTCCCCTGTTCCCAGACCACCACAAGAACAATAACTGAACAGTCATCGTATTTTTAATGTAACCCTTAGTAACGATGGGAAAGAAATCGCCTTTTTGTTCAAAAGTGCAACTCATCCATGATCTTTTCTACTGAAAAGGACATTTAATTTTTTAATTGATTTAGAACCATAACGAACCGAACAGAATGACATCAGTGTGGCAAAAGCTATTTCAAGAACTGCATTACAACTACTTATTATGTGGAAAGTTTTATGGGAAACATGGTCATGGTTCTCAACTACATGAAAGGATTCAATCCTCATTCTTGCACACAAACACCAAATGCAGTCAAGTTTTGCTCATTATTTCCTCGGGTAGCGTAAATACCGATAGGTGCACATTTATTTTCATCTTTCAATTTGTTCTTCTTCCCCCCTTGCCAGAGATTTACAATCACTTGTGAAGTGAATACACCCTGTTTATAAAACTATAATAGCTTTTTTTCTTTGTATAAGTGTGTGCGTGTGATTCACAAACACGCATGATGAAAAGCCTGAAGTGGATATGTGGTTTCCTCTTCACTCTGTCGGGTTTCCAAGTTGATCATTACGACTGAGGCCAACTCTGTGGAAGTTCATTTAGATTCTCTGTAACTGTAGCCGTGGCGGTAATGTGTGTGTGTGTGTGTGTGTGTGTGTGTGTGTGTGTGTGTGTCACTGCCTACTATACAGAGGGAAAACACAGACCCAATGATTCATAATATATTTCATAAATACTTCATGAATCCCTTCACCATACTTAAGCCAGTCTGGCAAAAAAGAAAACATTGTCACCTATTCTAGTACCAGCTTGTCAGCACATCACTGGGGAGTGGGTGTCACATGTCACTTCTGGTTTACACCAGTGCATGGGACAGGCTCGGTGCATGAAAATCGGGGGTAGGACAGAAAGAAGAACAGAAGGAAAAGTGATGGGGAAGGGATTCATGAAGTATTTATGAA
>JAOXYM010000025.1:8454273-8475022 GCA_028567055.1 Leptatherina wallacei
ACTGGGATGGAAACTGAATGTGGCCTTTGATAGAACACTTAAAGAGGGATAAAAACAGACCTGGAAGAATTAGGCAGACTGAGAGAGAGGGAGTGTCGGAGAGCAGGAGAAACTTTCAAATTAGGGTACATCAAAATCACAATACCCTTTCTTTTTTTTTTTCAAGAGAGCTCCCATCAAATAAGCCATGGTTGTTTGGTCAGATTTGCTTTAACAGGTTTGAAATTAAATGACTGAAAGACAATATTATACATGGACACAAGCAAGTGTTGAGACCTTAAAAAAGAAGAAAATGTGAATTAAAGCTATAACTAAGAAGGCTTGCATGATCACACTACTGAATAAGGATGTTAAGATTATCCTGATGGGAATAATAGACATGTCCATGCTTTAAGCCACAGAGCAAATGTTTGCTTTTTTTCTTACTGTCGTGATAAGGACATTTTATTCATAACCATAAAATAAAAATGTAATGATCTATATCAGTTTTTATGTTTATTGTGGTTGTTTAAGCCTTATGATCTTACGAAGAACAACAGGCTTTTGATAAGCAAAAACAACTCAAATATTTTTCTGAAGTATGTTTGTTTCTCCTGGTAATTCGTTCCGCTGACCAAAAGATCCTGTTTCTTTAACTGCTAATTGAATGGCTGCATTTCTTGGGCTATATACCATGTTACAAGCCAAAGTAAGACAATATAAAGTCTGTCAAAGTGTGCCTTCAGATATATCGACTTGTTTTTATTGAGTCACTCATTTGAAAGCTTCAACAATCTGCTGCAGCTTTTGTTCCCGGTGCAGTGAATTGGTTGGAGTGGTGGATTTGAGGATGATTTTTCAGATAAGTGGTATTGGCTCTGCTGACAACCACCTTTCTGCTGCAAATCCGACAAATCGACTTTTCCAAGTTAATGGACTTTAATTTTTCTTTCGGCTTAAAAGTATTAGTGTTCCCACACTGGTGCTGAGGTATACGGCTTCAAAATGAAGTCCATAACATTAATGCTAACGAATGCTTACCGGAATGCAATTGCTCGGAAGCACATGGGATGCCTTGAAATGAACACTGGGTTGCAATAAAACGGAGATGATGTCACTGGAAGTGTGCCGCTCTGCGATTATATTGCATGGATAAAAAATAGATTATGTGGAAATATGACGTTTTTGTTTCACTCAACTCTTTCTGTTCGGTTGAATAAAGATGACTATGAAAAATAGTTGCCTCAAATAATTGCAATCTGATGATGATGATGATTGGATGATCATTATAGTTACAGTTGGAAATATTTGGTTTGTTAGAATAAATAGAATAGAAATAGTGCTTGTTTTGTGAAAAGGTCTGTGGGTTTGGCATGAATTATTTTTTAATCTGCAGTGTCCCATCAGGACTCCATATATACACAAACTAATGCAGAGATATGCCTCTAGTATCAGTTTATTTTAAACATCCAACTCATGGAGTTTTTCTGAATCAGAAGAGCTTGCTGGAATTTAAGCCCAGGTTTCACATCACAGATCATAAGGAAAATTGGCTGTGTGGGAAAAGTGTGGGAAATTTGATATGTGAGCTTCACAGAGACATGTAAGTCTCTAACTGATATTTACAAAGAGTTGGATAGCTAAATAAGCCATCAGCAAAGAGCTACGGCCAATGGCTGTGCAGGAGATGCAACAGAGTGAAACCCAGAAAAGGAAGACACCAAACATAGTGATGAGACAACAAAGGCTCCCTGTATCATAGAGAATCTTATGTTAAGGAACGACTCTGAACTAACACTGCAACTGCTTTGGTGGAAAAAGGGTATTTGAGCTGGGTTAAGAAAGGGTTGCCAACAGACACTACAAAGCTTTGTTTCAAATGAATAAATGAATGAATAATTAAGGCTTTTCAAAACCTAATATTTAATTAAGTTTTCTCAGTCAAAATAAAACTATTTGGCACCATTTAGAATGAATTTATTTTCATGTACAGTTTATATTTGGTGTGCATGAAAGAGTTCTTCCTCTTCTCCTATGTTGTCCTCAGTGTTACTTATTTAGTCTCCAGGGGGTTCCTCAGATGCCTCTGCCTGGAAGGAACCCCTTAGGGCCCCATCTGCTATGTGTGTGTCTGTGTGTGATTGTGCAGTTGGTAACCCAGAGTTTCCTCTGCCAAGCGAATGTAACGGCAAGTTCTCAAGGGAATCTTTTGAGCTCTATATGTTCATTTTCTTTTTTATCATTAGACTTACCTCAGAACATTATGCTGTTATACAACAGGATGTTTCCACTGGAGCGGAACTGGAAGACAGAAAAAAATATGCTTGCATCAAAATGCTTAATTTGTGACTACTTAATTGATGCCTCTTTTGGCAGTTGTTTCTTTTCTGTATCGATATATCTAGGTCTGTCCTCTTCTCTGCTCTGTCTTATCTCTCTTATTCCAACTAAGTCATAGCCAGGGGACACACAGGCTTCAGCACTCCCTTGGTGCTTTGTCTGGAGAACACACGCACACCTTCTGATTTTTAAATATGAATAACTTTGTCCTGTCCTCCTACGCTTGCTTAATATATTTCTTCACATTTGAAGAGATCTGATTGGGAAGAGAGGTGGACCGCCACAGACAGCAAATGATTTTATATTATCACATTTAGAAGCACAGCACACTTTTGCTTAAATAGCCCAGTCGTTTCCATGAAAACATCCTGTGTGTGCCCTGCTGCAGAACAGGCTGCTGCTCCTCATGCAACAGAATCATAAGAGCTAATTTGATTGGACAGGAAGGGAGGCTGTGTCATGGCCTATACTTCACAAATCCAAGTAGAACTCTCAACAGAATTCATTAAATGTTTATTTCTTTTAAGTGTGTAATTTTTGTGCTCACCATACATCCATTGTAAACATTTAGTGCCAGGGCTGCTGCTAGCCATTTGGGTGCCCAAAGCACAGCTGCTAATGTTGATTATTGATTTTTAGATAACAAAACTAACATTTGAGAAGTTTTCATATTTAATTCCCAAAAAGTAATGTGTCTCTACTAACTCAAAAGTAATTAAAAGTGATTTTGATCAATATTGAATAATTTCCTAACTCAACAGGGCTGTGTAAATGTTTAGAGACAAAGAGCTTAGTGTAAAGCTTCATCTTTTCATATTTTTTAAACTGGCTGTGTATGAAATGAGTGTTTTCTAAGTAAAAATAAACTTATTTTCCATCTGTATTTTCACGCTGAGGGAGAGTGGGATGAAGGAAAGCTGATTTTTCTGGGGTTTGTCAGCTGTGTGAATATGCGAGTTGCTCTTGTACATGCTGATAACTCCAGCATTGAGACGTCTTCATCTCCCTTTGCCTCCAAGCAGCCAATGAAATCAATTATAACCGCTTTAATCGCTGAAATGGCTTCTCGTGAGAGTCTACATGAAATGCATACAGCGATCAAATTGTTGGCAGTGCCACTTTTTTGTCACAGAGGATGAACGCTGTATTGGTAAAACATTATCTCATTTTCTGTTATTTGATTTCATGTAGAACCAAAATCATAATATTATGGCACACCACATTGAACAACATCAAACGCAGTTCACCAAGTTGGTTCATGAGAACAGAACCACTGCTCGTTTATAATAATACGTATAATCAGGCTCATTATTTATCATTACCTGACATAATTAGTAATTCCACCTCTACAGAGCATTGTAGTCATTTGTATGTCCCATGAGGCCTCCTTCATCCTTGTGTGGCTCTGAACATGCAGATTAATGTGTTATGGCTTGTGATTTATTAAAAGGCCCTCACATGAATTGGCTCTAATTGGCTTTGTTGCTTTTTATCATTACACTTTTAATTAAAGCTTAAATGTCCAAATCTTGTAGAGGCTTTTCCTCTATGAGAAGAAGGGACCGGTGACTCCTTGATTCTATTTCAGTTTCTCTCAGCCAGCCTGCTGTGTGTTTCTTCCCTCTCTCATCTTGTGCGTCTGTCACCTCTTTTTTTTTTTCTTTTTTTCTCTATACTTACTGTGCACACCACCCACTATCTTCTCAACTGTTCTCTTAGTCACCAAATACTTTAGGCTGGCTTCTCTTCTGCTCCAGTTGCTGCTCAGTCTGTGTGGCTGCTTCTGGAAGCCTTTTGGGAGATGTGAGGTAATGATGCGGAGGTGTGTATTCACAAGTACACACTTTCTGCTCCCTGTTCATTTTCCTCTTTCTTTACTTAAATCAGTGAGGGGCAGGGTTAATGGAACTCATTTGCCTTTGCCATTGCCAGGAAACGACATGAGGTGAGATGACTTCAGTACTCTCATAAACTTTGGCAAACAGAAACACGCCGTCTAAAGTTGACTGATCTGTCCTGTTTAAGTCGTCATGTGTACTTTACAAATTGGACCTTAAAGGGCATATGGCACGTTTTGCATGTTTTTCTGGCTTATCTGCAGGATTAAAAAACAATGCATTCTCACCTTTTAACATCATCGAAAGCTCCAAACATGAGGTATACACATGTTAAGGAAGGAACATGATTCATTCAGTAGTCTTAGAAAGATAAAGTTGTTTTTCTTCCAACCACCTGTCTGCTATCATGTTACAGTTCCTGGTCATGGTTTCTTGTATGGTCAAATTCTTCAGGTTTTATGCCCTAGCTTGAGTGTGCACATTATCCACCATTACCATTTAAAAAGCAGACGTTTTTGCACCTACTTTACAAAGCATGGGACTTTGTTTTTGGTTGAGAGAATTTTTTTTAGTTTTTTTTAGCTAAAGAATCCGAGATCTTGGATCAGATGATGTAGCTTGCTTTTCCTGATCAGCAACACAATTGTGCACATGTTTGAATTTATGTGCAACACTTTTTATAAACAACATTTTTTTTTTGTAATGAGACCCATTTCGATGCTAGCTCTTTTGGGGAGACTAAAGCTCAAATTCTAGGCTGTTCCAGCATTAAAGTCCACGAGTCTTACCCTTGAATGGTAAGTGGATGTTTGTATTTTTTGTACAAAGAAAAACCATCAAAAACTTTGTCTCTAGTAATGATGTGGAAGTGTGTTAGCAATATTACCTTTCTAGATATTTTCAGTGAATGTTTTATGCCTCATCTGGCATTTTATCACACTTCCCAGATCTGTACCTATTAACATAGGCATATGCAAATAATATACATGCAGAGAAGAACTGAAAGACCAAATAAAATGAAATATTGTGTCATTGCAGTCAGTGAGCATAGTTGTCAACCTCAGACATCCTGCTGTAATCTTTAATGTGACGATTCGTTGTGCCGTCCAACTTCATATTCTGAATCCTGTTCACACTCCAACATGTATAGCTAGATTTAAGGTACGTTTCAAAAGTTTTTCTCTGTTTATGAATTTGATTTGTGCATGTTCACAAGTCAGTTACCCCCTTTTCCTGCCCCCTCAGTAAGCCTCTTGGAATTCGACCAATCGGAAAGCAATTTCTCCAAATCCTTTCATTGTCATGAAGCTGTTCCCCCCAAGACAAAGCTCTCCCTCATTCAGAAATAATTAAAAACGATCGGAAGTTATGATGGGTGCTAAACTAATAACATGATTAAGAATGATATAAGTGCAAATGATCATGCCATGTTCACTTTCAAGATGTATCTCATGAGTAGGAATACTCCTTTTTATGGCCAAGGTAAACCCTAAAGAGCACAGCCTTAGAAGTTTATATGTTTTGGTTAGAGTTAAATTTGTGTGGTTTTACTCAACCTCCAGATAAACAGTGAATCAGTTTATAGAGCCAGTCTTCAGGTGTTAAATATTTAACACTCTTGAGCCTTCAAGTCTACATCAAGCCTTCAAGATCGATGATAAGCATATGGGAACTTTCTTGCTTTTTTTTTAA
Organism: Leptatherina wallacei; assembly: GCA_028567055.1. Taxonomy (NCBI): domain Eukaryota; kingdom Metazoa; phylum Chordata; class Actinopteri; order Atheriniformes; family Atherinidae; genus Leptatherina; species Leptatherina wallacei. Next base: position 8,460,123 of record JAOXYM010000025.1, read on the forward strand.
CAGTGTGACAGGTCAGATTTTTAGATGAGGTGACTGCTGATGTGTATGACAGACCGTCATTATAATGGGTCTCTGAATTAGAGATGTGTGTGCGTGTGTGTATGCAGTGCTTTCTCTTTCTCATTCATAATAGATTCATTTAGTAGCTTAGATCTTGTCAGCTTCAGATTCTCTCCTTTGTGTCAGTCAGTGCGAGTGTGTGCGTGAACATGAAGGCATTCGTTATCCTTGATTCTTCTGAATACAAATGACTCGAGTCTCCTCTCACACAAAGGTACAATTCTTATTTTAAAGCTCAATCGCTTGCTGGGTTATAATCCAAGAATGTTGTGGCTTTTTGAGATGCTAATCCAAACGAATGACATCAAATCTAAACTCAAAAATTGTACAATTACTTTTGTAAAATTGTACAATACATTTTTCTTATTCTCCGTTTCCTACAGAGGTGCCGCTTATGGTTCAATTCCTCACTAAATCATGGTTGTATGTTTCCATATGTGTTTTCTTCGTGATGACATCCACTTTTCATGTCTTGTATGTTTTCATTTGGCCAAAAAGGCCTACGTGGAAGGAGGATGGCGAAAAGTGTCAGTCCATTTACAGTCACGCAAAAGATTCAAGACTGCCATGCGTAACGTTTTTACAGTCATTGCACTTTTCTATTTCCCATCCCATCATGACTTATTATTATTCTACTGTGCTCTCATCCGTGACTATTTTGGGTAAGGAATTAAACGTGCTTAATTAGGGTTAGAATTTATGTACAGGTTTGGAGAATTTTAAAAATCAACAGGATTAGGGCTTTAATATTCATCTGTTTCCTGTCATGTCATGTGGGTGCTGCTTGCCAAAAATCCAACTGCCCTAAGGATATGTTTCCATGTCACAATTGAGTGTTAAGGAGGTGAAAAGTTACCATGGCGACACTGGATGTAAATGCACCAGGGAGATTTCTTTAAAACAGAAACATACAAAAAAAAAACATCAAAAACAAAAGGTAATCTACGGGGTTTTATAAATGTATTTTCTCTTCATACACTGAAACAGAGCAATGCTGGTTCTACTTTGGGCTGAAGCAGCTGGTCAAATGCAGTGACGAGTTCAATTCCCTTAACTGAGCTCAGAACTTTCTCTGTAGAGTCTGCGTGCAAATTTCAGTAAAAAAGCTGGAAGTCTGATCCTGTCAGATTTTTCAGATGGGTTATCATATCTCTCATATGCACCGAATATCATATTTGATGAAAACGCAAAAGTTTTCTTTTTCCAAACAAATATAACTTGCCTTTTGAAATCAGATTAAAAACGAATTAAAATGCTTGTTTGGCCAAGTGTGATCCATACTCTGGGTGTGTGCTACAAAATAAAATAAGGAATAAGTGAATTCCATCCATCCAAAACAAGTCTCCTAAATCTCTTGGTTATCAGTTTGCTGCCAGCAGCTCAATCCAATCACCTCAGGTTTTTTGCACTGCTCTTATTTCCTTGAACTCCAGTACTCATACCTCATACCCCTAAGAAAATTATTTTAGGTACGGTGTCAGGATGGTGCAGATCTAGTAAGCCGTGTTGGAGATAAATAAATATGTGAAAGAATGCCTCTTTTGGGTTTAACTGTGAGACACAAACTTTTTCACACATTGTGAAACTCGTATGTTTTGGACATGTGGACACCTACCACTCACAAAAATTAGGGAATATTCAACTCTTCAGACGAAATTGACATAAAATGTAAAAGGTTAATGCAACATTGATGTATCATGAATTTAAATAAAATCATGCAGTGGTAATTCCTTCATTGCAAATCATTTTTTGAACAGTGTATACCACATCATAAAAATATCAATGTCTCAATAACTTGTCATGTATTTGGTGTGATCTTGATCGTATGATGTTAAAATGTGAACAACATGAAGAGGACTGTTTGAATACAAGGTGTCATTGAACCAGAACATTTAGGGGCTGATAAGTTCTTCAACACTGAACAGTTGTACATGTTTAGAGAAAGTCAAATTAAGTTCACCTGTAAAGGTTATAGTAAATTCTGTCATACAAAAAGGCTGTGACACCAGCTTTTGCTCTCTAATATTCAAATCCAACAACAAATGCTAAGTTTAAAAGAACATATTTTTCCAATAAGTGCCAATTTTTCTCAACTGTTATAAAGTTGCTCCACATGTAGAGGTAGCAGATTACAGCAACAATGCCCTCACTTTTATCTGGTATAATAGGACTATTCAGCTGAGCTTCAAATTAGCACGTTTTTTGGCTTCTAAAACAAATTAAAAAAAAATGTCAGAACAAATATTATGAATCTCGATACTTAATCACCCTTTAAATCAGTCATTTACTGTAACACAACATTTTCTAAATGTAACGTGTTGCAACTCATTTAGTTCACTGAACTGTTCCATCTATGCCAACCACAGAATAATTCAAAAGGACCATCGTGGGTTAAACAAAACCAGCAGTCACTTTTTCTCCTTAAATATTTCATAAATATTCAGCTATTTCTGCCAGCAGTGATGCAAACAGGAGCAGACAGTCTCCAAAAATGTCAAGCCCTACATTATTCAATTTAATAATCCTGCTTGTTTTCTGAACAGTTTGCTCACTCAGCAGCGTGGGGGCCTCTCTCACATCAGCTCTGAGTGTGTACACTGTCCAGAAGAGCTTAATTTGGTAGAAATGTTGGCAGCGAGAGAGACATACACTCTCCAGACATCTGTGTGCAGTTCTTATTTATCTGCACAAAGCAAACATTTGTAAAGTAGATGAGCCTTTGTCTGTGCACACTTCTTTTTATGCTTTCTGCACTTCCCCTCTAAGCTTTTTTTTATTATTACTTTCTCTCTGCTCTCACCTCACCCTCTTTGCCCTCTCCTGCTGGATCTCCTCTGGTGTCTTTGTCCATGATGCAGTCTCCTCTCTTGTTATGCCTCTCCTCCCCTGACAGGCAGGGCTGAGCTGAGATGATTGGGGTGCTGAGGATGAAAAGAGCCACCCCAGTAACATCAGGTGTAAATGGTTTCTTTCTACACTCCCTTAACACCTTACTGCTCATATAAGTGCAGTAATAATCAAAGTTTCTACAAAATGTTTTTTGACATCTTTACTTGCTTTATTTCAGTGGTTTGGCTTTGGTGTTTTAGCTTTAAAAGTGTCCAACAAGAATAAGTACCCTGGCGGTCTCAGCACTTTTTACTGGGACTACTCTGAAAGATCAAGAGGATTTTATTATAAAATGTCATTTCTATGCTTAAATGTCAGAGTTTTACTCCCTGACTGAATGAAAGTGAGTTGATTTAAACAAACAAATGGACTTATTAACCGACCGTTCTTACGAACAAATTTGTTCTTTAATCCTACTTTAAAACTTTTTATGAACATTGTGGGCCCTGCGACAGACTGGCGACCTGTCCAGGGTGTAGCCTGCCTCTCGCCTGATACTTGCTGGGATAGCTCCAGCCCACCCGCGACCCTGCATGGATTAAGCGGTACAGAAAATGGATGGATGGATGGATGAACATTGTGGCATTCACCAAAATCTTCATGTCTTGTTCTTGCCTAAGAACGAATCCTACGAACGCTCTGGAGTAATCTTACGAACATCTGAGCGCAGACAAGTTTGAGCAAAATCAGCACATGTGTTGTTTTCTGTTGTTCCGTTCACAGGGGTTATTTTTTTTTGTTTTCATTCATCCTTTTGTTGTTGTTTTTGTTATTTTTGCCCGTCTGTCTCACCTCTGTCTGTGTCTGTTTTCACACAGCATGTAAATCTTTACTGTTTATGGGCATTTATTTGGGGCGTCTACCTATGCAAAGTAAGGCCAGCTGCATGGTTCATCCTTTCAACGTGGGAGAGATTGGTATTCACCAGTCTAAGGGGAAAGTATTAACAATTCTGCGGTCTATGCACACATCCATGAATCTGAGGGAGGGTTTTTGTAAAAAAAAACTTCTAATGTACAACTTAAGAACAATTTTAAGAAAATTCGTAAGAAGATATTGGTGATTGAGACCCAATGTTCCTCACACACATTTCCAAATGCCTCAGGAATTTCTTTTTTAAATGTGCTTCTTCAGCCTGTGAGACATGTCTGAATAGTTGCTAGTGTGTTTGTTGATACATGTGAGTGTTCATGATGCAAATGGGGTAGGCTGCAGCGACATTTGCAGTGTTAATAAAACTGAAACTGTGTATGGCTTTGTTCAAAGCAGGATAATTGAAGGAATTGCGGTAAATTAAAGTAGATTAGCCTAACATGCACATTAAAGCACATGACTAGCTTAACTCCTGCTTTCTTCCTATGTTCAAAATACACTCACTACCACCTTTAAGTCATCCTCTCTCTTTATAGTTTCATTTTTAATTGTTTCTTTAATGTTAATAAAACCACAAAGGGTAACTTACATTGATAAATGTGCAAGGCTAGACTTGGCTTAGCATTAACAGAGCAGAAGAAATGGCTACCCTCACTCCAGGTTTCCTAGCTCCTGAATCAAACAAGTCCATCTTGATATACAGAAAACAAACCAAGATATAAATGCCCAATGTTTAAGTTTAATTACTAGGCTAATCATGAAGAATAAATGCACAAGAAGTGGTTATCCGTGGTTTCAGGTGCCTGTGTTCAAATTCTACCCACTAGCACCTTAACCAAACAGTACGTTACATTGTTTGTGTTTGATAAATCAAATAGTAAATGTAAAGCCAATAAGTGTTAAGTCATGTGTGACTAGTTACAGTTAAACCATCTGCCCTGACCTCATTTAAGTAATTGTCTTTACTGTATACTTTAAAACACAAACACAAGCCTACTCTCATAATATGTTGCATAATTAAGCGTCTGCTTATGTGATTTCATCATTATACTTAAGTCTTCGTTTTTTCATTTTGGAATTAATCATTGTTAAAGCCAAATCTTTTAAACAAATCTTTCTAAAGAAAGAATGAATGACAAAATATTCCTCAAAATCAAGTGGAAAATTAATTTGTGTAAAGTGTAGTTTAATAGCAGTCGTCTACCTCATTATCATTATGATGATTGGGGATAAACACAAACAGAGTTTATCATGTTATAATGAAGTGTAATCATGTTACTGACTAATGTAATTATAGGATTTACATAAAGCCCTGAAAGTTTTTTTTTAAATATATATTTTTCACTGCTTTCCTCTGTGAATTCACTTCAGAAGTATTAGTCAACATTAAATGCAGGCCCCTGAAAATGCCTGAAGGAACCAACTGGAGTAGATCCTGAAAAGTAGCACATTCGTTCATGCAATTACAAGAACTCTTCAATCCTGCACTACAATAGATACAGCAACTCAGGATACAGACGGCTCGCACCTGTGAATTTTCCCCCACACGTGCGCACAGTATATTTCTAAATTGATGCAAGAGTGCTTCATGTACGTAGACGAGACTAAAGAAGTATTACATGAAAGCGTGCGCATTCAAAGCATGGAGCAGTGAACATGTCAGTGGATGCAGGTGCAGATTTGACATGCAGTCATGAATAAATTCACACACATTTACACGCACTGCTTGTTTTTACTTTAAATGTGAATCCCAAATTGTGTTATGCCCTCATAAATAACCAAATACAGTGACACACAGTTTTTGAGCTTGTGACATTTAGCAGACGGCTCATTCTTGAACGTTGTCTGAGCCCTAAAAACCAAGAAAGCCAGTTTTGCTTTTCTTTTTAATGTTCTTTGACGTGTGTGTGTGTGTGTGTGTGTGTGTGTATGTATGTGTGTGTGTGTGTGTGTGTGTGAATTAGATTTGTCTGCATGATGTTCATCTTGTGTTACATTATTCATGTGAAAAGCAGCCTTGTTGGGACATACATATACACCCCCTCTAGCACCAGCTTCTCCAAATGAATAAATTGATAAATTCACAAATGCATGCACACTTTCACAGAACACCAAGAAATGCCAGAAATGCTCATCTAGAATACCCCCACACCGCTTCTATTGTTTCGTTATGTTTTTCCTACTGTTGTTGAAACACAATTATTTCTGGCAAATTTCAGAGCACCAAGGATGTGTGACATGAGACCATGCAGCTGCTTACTAATAACATTCTGTCTGTAAAAATGAAAACATTAAGCTCCTTTTAATTAACATTAAATTAAATACGGTTTTTATCCCAGTACACAAATGGAGGGGAAATAATTTGGTTGACTGAAGTGTGCTGTGGAAAAGTCTTAAGCCAATTCTCTTTTATTTTTAACTTCCTTCAAGTGTACACCAATACCAAAAAAAGTTGGGACTTGCAATGATTTGCAAATTTAATTCATCCATATTTTATTACCAGTCGAAATCAGATGTTTAAACTTAGATATTTTACAATTTCATGGCAAATTTGAGCTAATTTTAGATTTGATGGCAGCAACAAGACCAAGGCTGGAAGAGTCAAACAACCGGAGGAGCATTTGACATGTAAACAGGTTAACTGGCAGCAGGTCAGTAACATGGCTGGGTATAAGTGAGCATTTCAAAAAGGCAAAGCTTCAAAATGAGCTTATATTTTCCATGACACGGTAAAATGTCTCAGGCTCAACATCCGATATAAAAATGGAAATCACATAAACGGATAAAAAATGGGTTTATGTGATTTACAAATTATTTAATTATTTTTGTTTATATTTTACACGGTGACCCAACTATTGTTTTTTTAAATTGTGGTTGCAGTTTCCAGGATTTCTAAAGGTCTTTTAAAGTTTCCCTTTGGACATTTGAAAGTCTACATGCAGGAGTGACAAAACTGCCAACAGCATTAGCTGGGTATGTTAGTCATACTCTGAAAACTTTGATTTATCAAGATTTCAGTTGGACTAACACAATGGTTCAATCCAATCCCCCTGATTAATTGTATCACACTGATTTTTCTTTTTAACATTCACCCATTAAAAGATATATATATATAAATAATAAACAGTGCTTTTAAAAAAATATCTAATAATTGACAACTGTTTTAATATCTGAATCTGAACACAGTATCCACAGCATTAAACAACTCTAAATCACTCTCTTTGTGTACAGGTGGCCTGAGCCAGCAGAGCTGGGGTAAGAAATATCCATCCTGTAACGGTGCCCGGCAGTCTCCAGTGGACATCGACGAAACGTTTACCCAGGTCAGGCTGCAGTTCCAGAACCTGCAGCTAGAGGGCTGGAACAAACCAACGTCAGAGTCCACTACCATCCACAACAATGGAAAAACTGGTATATAGATAATCATTGACTAAAAAAAAGATGTTTTATTTTACCACTGTTTCCACAATCTTTAAGATATTGTGTCCAAATGAAGTCTGTGAAATCTCATCATTGGAATATCATCCGGCAAGCTTTTGGAAGTCTGACCAAAAGCTTGCTCACTTGTGCTGAACTTGTATTTCCTCTCTGCCCTCGGCAAAAGCTTACAAAAGCAGCAGTCTTAGGACTCAGAAACAGTTTGTGGTGCACTAGATCTGATGTATGGGTATGATTCTGACATCCTGGTGCTGTAAAGCACAACATGGTAATCCATGGATGTGGAAAGAAGCTTATCGGTTCAAACGCAACAAAATATTATCCACAACTCCGAGGTTAATGATGGAGAGAGCGGCCGGGATTTAAAGGGGAAAGAGTCAGAAAAAAGAGAAAGAGAAAGAAAGAGACTATGTAATTGAGAGAGAAGCAGCCACAGGGATGACAGCACCGAGAAATCATGAGAGAGGATCAATGCCGAGAGGCAGGGATGAAACTGTGCAGCAGAAAGGAGGCTACAAAAGAGAAATGTATATAGAGGAGGAGGGAGGAGGACGATGTGAGGAGACGCGTGGAGTGATGTCTGGACTGATAAACGGATGAAAGCTACAGTATCATAACCATCTCTCCAACACTGCAAGTGCTGCAGGCTTGTGTGTCTGCGTGTTTGTGTGTGTGTGCGTGCATGTGCCCTATATGTTAATAGCCTTAAAATTTATCTTTTTTTTTCTTTTCGCTCTGCCGAGTCAGAGAGGAAATTGTGTATTTAACGTCATTGCACAGCTGGCAGGATATAATAAAAGAAATATGACTTGCACTGTCTCACAAAAGTGAACCTTGAGACATCTGACAAAGTAAATTAAGCTTTAGAAAATTCCTCATTTGATTTCTACACGTGCCTGCAAAAAGGAGTGAAGTAGAGTTGACTTGGAATTCCTGTGAAATGAAGTCACGTGGTCGTTTTTAAGCTAACTCCGGGTAGAATTTGGATTTCAATCATTTTTGCTTATGACATACCTGAAAAACGCCACTCACCTTGACATATTTCCTGCTACTTCATTACCATCTGTGTAATAGACTGTATGAACATGCACTTTAACAAAAACACTCCTAACCTCACAGAATTTCACTCCACAGAGCTGCAATTCCCAGAACCTCTTCCTGCCTGCGGTCACCCTCTTCCCAGGAGTTACACACAAAGCCCACATTTTAATAACAGCTCTGTGGGGGGTGCGTCAGACAAGGTGCTGCTTTAGGCACATTGGTACTCATCTAAGCATGTCTCGGGGTTTCAGTGAGCAGTGAGTTCCAGAAGATGAGGATATGCCTTGTAAAACAAAATTAGGGACGCGAAGCATAGGCGATTTTTAAAACAGGATTTTTCCCTCCTCTGAATAGTGAAACATTTTCCAGCCACTTTATTAAGTACATCTGTCAATTGCTGGTTGACACAAATAGCTAATCAGCCAATTACATGAGAGCAACTCAAGGCATGTAGACATGATCAATATGACTTGCTTCAGTTCAAAATAAGGATTAGAATTGGGAATAAAGGGAATTCCATCCCTTTATGAGCACAGTGCACCCACCTTCTAATGGCTACTTCCAGCAGGATAATGAACTATGCCACAGAACTCAGATATTCTGAAATTGGTTTCTGGAACATGACAATGAGTTTACTGTACTCCAATGGCCTCCCCAGTCACCAGATCTCAATCCAATAGATGGGACCTTTGGGATGTGGTGTAACGGGAAATTCTCATCATGGATGCACAGCTGACAAATCTGCAGCAACTGTGTGATGCTATCGTGTCAATATGGAGCAAAATCTCTGAGGAATGTTCCCAACACCTTGTTCTAAACCAAGAATAATTAGTGCATTTCTGATGGCAAAACCAACCTGGTAGTAGCAAGGTGTATCTTATAAAGTGGCCGGTGAGTGTGATAGACACAAACACAGTAATATCTTATCAAAATACCCTTGTTCCTGTATACAGGGCCTAAACCTTGAGCTGTTTATGACGTATGAAGTCCTTTGGTTCTTTCCGAAACTCATCATTTCCTAAGGTTGAATTTGTGTATCTGTGCATGTTTTAGTGGCCATTGATGTGGATGGGGAGTTCTTTGTGAGTGGAGGAGGTCTGAGCTCCAGGTTTCGCGTTGCCAGACTCAACTTCCACTGGGGACGCTGCAATGCAACATCAGATGGGTCTGAACACAGCCTGAATAGGATGAAATACCCGCTGGAGGTAAGCGGCAACAGTACACATTATCATTCCTGTGCTAACTCTTAACCCCTTAGCAAAGATAACGCAGGCATTTCTGGTTGTGGCTCAGATGCAGATCTACTCTTACAATCCGGATGACTTCCAAAGTCTTGATGATGCTATTAAGGAAGGAGGGAGGATCGCTGCCTTGGCCGTGCTCTTTGAGGTAGGAGGACCTGCTGATGGAAAATTTTCCGTGTCATAATCAGTCGGTCCTTGAAATGATATCACTGGTGTTTTGCCCTTGAAGTCCACATTAGAAGCTCATGTTCTCCGCAGGTTGGCCTGGACGACAACGAAAACTTTATTCCTCTTCTGGAGGCAATTGACACGGTCAGCAGGTTTGGTAGGTCACTCTGGCAGAACTCTACAGTAAATCATCATGCTACAAGGCTATAAATTGTGACATATTACACTTTTAACCAGAAGACCTGGGCTAAAATATGTTCATATTGTAAAGATAATCCTGAAAATAGTGTTAATCAGCCACACACTAAACACAATATAAATAAATTAGATTTTTTTTTTTAAGTAAAGAAACTAGAATCAAAACCTTTTTCATTTCTGTGTTGGAAGCTCAGCTGCCTGGTAGCAGGTAATCATGATATCAAGGCCAGAAATTAAATGTTTTCTTGGGGCAGAAACTTTCTGTTCGGATGCTTTGTATTTATTTGCCAGTCAAAATCATGATTACGTTTAGTAGAAAATTGAAGTATGAATCAATAATCAGCTTTTGTTTTTTTTATGTCTTATATGCTCTAAATTTAAAAACAGCAAACTATAAGTGCAGTCGTTCAGTTCGGTCCTTTTACCAAACTGGTTGGTAGTGCTGCGATTTTTTTTCTTTCATTTGCCCTGTGAGAGTACAAACAAAATCCCAGCACTATTAAATGGCCTCAGAATAACTTTAATTTCCTCAACTCAAAGATAACCAGGAGATTTAATATCACTCTAGTCCACACACAGTCAGGGCAGCAAGCAAAAGAAGAATTATGCTGAAAGATTTCTTCAGGATAAATTCTGTTTTTTTCTGATTTAATAATAAAGTGGTAAAACAATACAGATTTGCTTTTAATGAAACCAATTGTTCAACATCAGTTCCAAAATCTGATACTTAAAAAAATGCTTGTTCTGGTTGTTTTCACCAGGTAAGAGTGGGTCTGTGGAAGCTTTCACCTTGAGGTCCCTGCTGCCGAACAACACCGATAAATACTACATCTACAACGGCTCCCTGACCACCCCTCCCTGCTCCGAGTTGGTAGAATGGATCATCTTTAAACACACCGTGGCCATATCAGAGGCACAGGTTAGTGGATTTGATCAGTTTAAAAAAAAATGATACCAATAAATTAAATGTAAAATAGTAAAGTGAACTCTGGAAAGAGAAAAAAAAACAAGTCAAAGTCTCTACTTTCTAGAGCTACTTTTTGCAGCAATTATAGCTGCAAGTCTTCTGGGTTATGTCTCCAAGATCTTGGCAATTTCAGCCACTGGATTTATTGCCCATTCTTCAAGACAAAACCGCTCCAACTCCTTCAGGTTGGATGGACTTTGCTGCCGTATTGCAATCTTTAAGTCATCCAACCGATTCTCAGTTGGATAAAATTGTTTTAGGGGCTTCATAGTGAAGGAGGTGAATACATTGACAAGCACACTTTTTGAGATCCCCCCCCCCCCCCATCCCTTTTGTTTGGTTTTTATTTCACTTGACTAATTTAGATTAGTCTATGTACATCTACTTTATATACTTGACAAAACGGTCTTAAATTATAGGTTGTAATGCAAAAAATAGGGAAAATGCCAAGTGTTTCTGTGACCCACTATAGTTCCACTGTCACTATTGTTGAATTCTTTCAGAACATTTAAAAAGTATTTTAGGAAAATTGAAAATAACCAAAGAAAACTACTTTCCATTCAGTGATATTCTGAATGCATCACTCTGCAGCACAGACAACAGACTTAAGGGGGAAAAAAGCCTCTTTTTAAATCAGTTAACACGTCTTAACACAAAGTAGTATTGTCTGATGGAAGTACTTTGTGATGTGAATCTTTAATGTGAGACTCCTGCTGCTATGTTCATGTTGTGCTTTGAAATAATAAAACAAGGAAATCTTATGCCGTTGTTTTGTTTTTTGTTTTTTTTCATTTTTTAGAATTGGTTTCAGTCATAAAAATATAACTGGATATTTGCTTGAATATTTAGTAAAAAGACATGATCATGGATAAACACATTAGCATCACTGCTGCCTGTATTTGGTGTCAGGTCGGATTTTGTTTGGTTTGAGGCCATTTGTCATTTGTCTGCACACACACACACACACACGCACACGCATCCAAAAAATGCTGTATTGAAGTGATGTAAAGTGACAGGTTCAGTCCAAATGTGAACTTCCAGAACACGAGTTTATTGTGTTGTGAGTTGGAAATAAAAAATAAATAAAAAAACAACATTAACAAAGCAACACAAGCTGACAGTGTAACTCTGGATTCCAGACTGAAGACGTGTACAGGTTCCCTGGGGAAAGCTGACTCTGGATGAAATCATCTGTGTGATGATCATCAATTTTGTAACAGCATAATGGAGCAAATCAGGCCCTGGTTGCAGTTTTTGCACAGTGCTCGTGCAAATGTGTTGTACGCTTGCATGATGAAAGAAGGATGGGAAGGCATGACACGGGCCTGTTCGTGCTAACCAAAAAATAGAGCAGCGCTGTCTCAGTGCCTTAACCTGGCACCGACACAAGCTTTTTAAAATGCACATGCAGTTACAAGCATCAGTTTTTGGGTTTACTGTATTTCGCCGACGTCAGGGGAGGGAGGAAGATGCAGAAGACGGCTGTTCCTTTCTTGTGATTCAGTAAATTTTCTCTCTCCTGCCTTCTCTGTCTGTCTTTCACCAGCTGGAGGTGTTCTGTGAGGTGATGACCATGGAGCAGGCCGGATACGTGATGCTGACGGATTATCTGCAGAGCAACTTCAGGGAACAGCAGCAGCAGTTCATGGGCCAGGTGTTTGCCTCCTACACCGGAGTCGAGGAGGTGCTCACGCCCAGTACGTCCTCACCTGTTTTAAAGGAAACGTTTACCACATCTTCTTTTAAAAATGATGTCAAAATGTGAAGAATTTAGTTGAAAGTCCACATTTTGAGATTACAGTTTGGAAACAGTTTAAAGACTGAAAAGCAGTTGTTTGCTGGATTGGAGCATTCAGGTTGGTGTTAACACAATGCTAAGGAGGTAAGACATCAGCAGTGGGCAGCAAATGTTGCTTCTCATCAATCTGGGAAGAGTTATATGTACATTTCCAAACGATTAAGTTTACGTCAAGTACTAATCAAATATTTGGAAGGGTTTCAGCCTCTTCTCTCCGGCAGCACAGCTTAGGTTTGCAATGTTGCATCTGAAGACACTTCAAGACCTCTGGAACAGTAATCTTTTGGTTCGATATCACCAGCTGGTTTGGGAACCTAACAGTCAAATCCGAGTCTCAAATTCACAGCCTAATAAGAAGATCACGGGGCATGCTCCTCCTAACCTCCAGGAGCTTTTTGACCAGGCAGACAAACAATATCTTGACTGACAGCTCCCATGTTCTGCACACAGAATATGCATTGTTGAAATCAGGGAGGAGGTATAGAAACCTCCAGGTTCAAACTGCTTTATAAGTCATTCTGCTTAGCATGGTGGTGGAGGGGAGATGATTTGGGCTTTTTGTGCAGCCACAGGACCCGGAGACTTATCAGTTATTGAGTCTACCATGAAGTGCTCTGTATACCAAAGTATTCTAGAGTCAAATGTGAATCCATCTGTCTGACAGCTAAAGGTTGGCTAAGATTAGAACCTGCAACAGGAAAATTATCCCAAACAGCAGCAACCTGATTTGAATGTTGTGCTGGGACCTTAAGAAAGCAGTAATAATGGAAAATATATTACATACATTGTTCATTTGAGGTTGTATTTGCCTCATTTTAAGACCTGGGAACAACCAGATACTTTTTTTTTTTTGCTTCTTCTTCATTATACATATATAAATGTACATTCTTTAAGTTTAATCTGACATGTACTTTACAGTCATTTGGGGTGTATAGCTGTGTAACATCACTAGCAGCACAGAAAGCGAGTTTGAACTGGCAAAGATCTCAGCAGCCCAGTCTAAAATACTGTTATTGATCACCAATAATTCAAACTCCCAGCAGACACGGCGTATTATGACTTTGTAGCATGAAAAGCTGTTCCTTATTACAGTGTCTGGAGTTTTTCATCAGTTTGATTTATGCCAAATTTGGAGAGAAAATTGAATTTCTCCTTAGGAATCAATATGAATATTACATTATTAATCTTAGCTTTCTGGGTGTTGGAAAATAATGCTCAGTTGTTTTTTTGTTTTTTTTCAATGTTGTTGAAGCTCTGTCCTCCAAGGTCAGCCTGACTCTGATCATCAAAAGATAAGAGACATGATTCAAGACCCTTTCCATTTTCATGAAGTCGACCCCAAAAGCAAAAGTGGATCTTTTTGGTTGCCAGGGAGCTGGACTTTGTAGTTACTCTCAGAGCAGGCAATTTATTTTACAGCTCTTTTTGAAATTGAAATTAAGTATTCAAAAATGCAGCGAAGGCTCTTTGCTTGTAACAAATTCATACATGCATACACACACACACACACTTCACTTATTCCCACACTTGCTTTCTAAATGGGGCTTTTTAGAATAGATATCTGCATCCCTGCATTTTCCGTTCAGTCGATTAACATCAAGTTAACCTCCAGAAACATGAAATTTTATATTCGGAGTTCTGCATATTAAGATGCTCACTAGTGATTGCGCCAATCTTCAATTTCTTTCTGGCTCTCTGAAGGTTCTTGCATTTCATCCACACAGTAGATATAAACTTTTTACCGATCTTTTCTTTCTTTCTTCCAGCTTGCAGCTCTGAGCCACAGAATGTTCAAGCCGATGCTCAGAATGACACCACCATCATGGTGATGTGGGAGCGCCCCCGTGCCGTTTACGACACCACCATCGACTGGTATAGCGTCACCTACCAGAAGCTTCAAGGCCAAGACCAGCGCAAGCAAGAATACAGAACTGATGGAGACCAAGACGTGGTAAGACATTTCTTTCAGAACTAGCCTTTAAACTGGTCTTGAGCAACAATTCTCTAAGTTCTTTTAGAGTTTTCCTTTGAAATGATGCAGCTTTTTCCACTCGTTTTCAGTCAAGTTCTCATATTTGACCATTTTCAGAGGAAAATGCTGGGTGTTTTTCTTTGCTTGGCAAACCAATAAACACTGGACTGTTGATCATTTAAGCTTAAAAAAGCAACTTAACCAAAGTATGAACCATTGTTTACACATAAATGATAACATCAGACTATATAT
>JAOXYM010000025.1:8475122-8514584 GCA_028567055.1 Leptatherina wallacei
AAATTGTATCTTTAGGCATTTTATCTCCTGTGGCATTTTGCAATGAGACATCATTTATTAATTTGTTTGTAGTTGTATCTATAAAAAGTCAGATAAACCAGTAAGACAAATTCAAAATAGTATTTTGGCAGCTTCAAGAGGATTCTCAAAGAGGTGTTAGCTGAAAATGTGGCATATCTCAGCATGGTGTGCATTGTGTTCCTAAAACATTTGAGGAAACTTGACAAATGGAGGATAAAAGAAGAAATGGTAAGCCTCAAAAACGTATGTACAACAGATGAACAGCATCTAAAATTGGTGTCCTTAAGAAATAGGTTATTACTGTATTTTTTTCCCTGATAGCATAGGATACAAAGATACGCTGTGGAGCTTTATTCCAGCTCCTGGGTTAGATAAACATCACATGCATTAATTAGGAAATCCTTTCCAGGCTAACATCATTATAAAGCTTATAAAGGATTGTAAAGGAATCACATGGTTTTCATAAATGGTTCCTGACTGCTTTCTGACTATTTCTAGTTGACTTCATTACTGAGTAATGCTGACCAAAGCTTCTAAATTACTTTTATTTCTCTAATCCTGGGGACTGCTGCTCAAAATAGCATATATTAGTCCCCATATATTGAGCTAATGCCTATCTTACATGTTCACACGCTGACAAACACATTTTGTACCTGTAGCTGCTTTCTGTTAATGTCGCAGAGGTACTTGCATACACAGCATCCATCCATCCATCCATCCATCCTGAGGGATGCATCTGGACATTCCATTGAGAAATGGTCTCCATGGAAGAAGCCATTCTTAATTAAGGGAAACTGAGTGAAAAGGGTGAGTTATGCCAAACAAAACAAGAACTGGACTGAAAATCCTCCTCAGAGCCTGGACCTCAACATTAATGAATCACCGTGGGATCATCTTGACAAAGAATGGAACAAAAGGCTGCCAACATCCAAAGAAGAGCTTTTAAGAAGTCCTTCAAGAAGCCTGGAGAACTATTCCTGAAGGCTTTTTCAAGAAAATTACAGGAAAGCTTGACTAAGAGGGTTCAGGCCACAGTGAAGGATAAAATTGGTCGTTAGAATGGTGAAGACTCTTTTACTGTTCATGTGCATTCACCTTTGGCCTCGCACAATTTCATCCCATGTTTTGCACCATTATCTCCAGTCCGCACTAAAGAGGTAATTGGAAGAAAAGTGGCAGTAACATCCCTCACTCCTGCTGCAAATGTCAGATTGCAATATGCTTGCATTCTCTCCATCCATCTGCTAACAACGTGAGTGCTGCTGGAATGTAGATTGATCAAAGTGATTGAGTAATTAATTGACAGTGACAGTCACTCTGGGTCTTTTAACAGGTCACTGAACAGGCTGATGTGTAACTAACAATAGCTGTGTGCGTGTCTGGGAGTGTGTTTATTTTGTATGGAAAGCCCCTTCTATGTACAGCCCTTTTCCTCAGAACTGTCAATATTTCTTAACGCAACAGGAATGAAGCACTGTTGTTACATCAATATTTTGCTCAGATACCACATATCTAGACGTGTGGGCATGTTTTTAAAAGTATTTAAGTTTCATTGTCTAGATGGTAATGTTCTTCATATTGTAAGTCAAAATTAGAAATTGATTCTATAACATCATCCGTCAATTTTAAATAAATTTCAAACACATTAAATTAATTCACTTACATTTTCTCATCTTTTTAAAAACAACCTTCTACAATAACAAAGCAAAAAAAAAAAAAAATTTCCAAGTGTTTTTTTGTTTATTTGGAATGAAAAAGAATGAAATGTCTATTTACATAAGTATTCAAAGGTTTTGTTATAATCCTCACCACCGGGCTCATGTTCATCCAATTTACTCGGTGATCCTTGAAATGCTTCTAAAAATGGACTGCAGTCCACCTGTGCCTCATTTAATTTATTGCGTGTGATAAAGAAGGCTAACCTCTGTGTGTCTGGTTTATCAGAGCTGAAAACTGACCCATGAGGTCCAAGGAACTCTCTATAGACCTATGAGATTTGACTGAAGGTTAATAAAAAAGAAACACAGCCACCTCCACCAAAAGACTTCCTAGATTTGTAGATTTGTAGATTTGCAGTTACATGTAGTCATTGTGGACAAAGGGCCTGAGTCAGACGGGTATACTACAAGCCAGAGGATTCTGCTATACCAGTCGGCTGGTAACATCAAGTTCTGCTCATCTTGTTACAATACAATGTTCTGTTGGGGGGGGGGAAACTACATCCTGCTGATGATATGGACCATGGATACCCAAGTGGTAACACCACTCCTCTTGTAATCACAGCTTCCAATAACAGGACGGCACTGGGTCCTTCAAAACTGCTTAAGATGAGTTCAAATAACACAAGATGAGGTTCTTCTCTAAGTCAGGATGGGTACTTCAAATTTGAGTTCTTTTACGGGTAGGAAAGAGTCTTTTGCACAGGAAATATGTGTTGCTACTAAGCATCATTATCCACAATAATATCATGAAGATTTAGCTGAAAACAACATATTTGTAACATGAAAGATGGGGTTTTTAGTACATGTTTGTCAAACAAGGAGAAGGGAAAACTTTGCAAACTAAACTGTATAACCTTGCAGGGTGCCATCATCTCCAACCTGCTGGCCAACAGCAGCTACGTGGTTCAGGTGGTGGCTGTTTGCACCAACGGCCTTAGAGGACGATGGAGTGACCAGATTATAGTGGACATGCCGTTAGAAGACCCTGGTACAAAAACACGCTAGCTTCATAAGAGCACGGGTTTTATTTGTCAGACTCAATACAGTCATAAATGATTGTTTTTTTTTCCCCCTTTGTTTCAGAAAGTGACTCCACCACTGACATTGCCACAGGGGAGTCTGGAGGCCACAAAGAGGTAGGACAGACTCTGAGGTCATCTAATCCTGCTGAATATTCCATAATTATTGTACAATGCTGATGTTTGCCTTGTGTTCGGTCATATCAGCGAACCTAAATATTATGCAGATGAATGTCTTAATATCACCAGAGAATGGTCATTGAATATATATCGAGCACACTCAAAGGCAATGAACCTGGAGGACCGAAAAAATGTCAATTTAACTGTGATGTTTTGTCTGGTAAAAGCAGTTTAACCGGATTTTATGTGTGTGTGGGGTAGGGGATCAAAACTCAGTTCCAATTAGGAAATGATTACAGTCTAAAAAAAAGAGTCTAGTCTTCTTATAGATTCCTGAACACACCTATATACAGGGCCTGGAATAGGGATGCGGTCCAATCAAAAGGAAAGTACATCCTCTCCCAGTTCTTAAGTCGGCATAAGAAAAAGGTCATGTTTTGCAGGCCTCAAAATGGGGTGAGTAATTATTTAAGAAAAACCAAAATTCCGAGGCGATGTGTGAAAAGTCAAGTACATTTGGAGTCCATCCTTCTAAAGTGAGGAGAAAGATTATTCACATGTGGAAAATATTCAAGGCAGCTGCTGGCCTTCCGAGGAGTGGGAAGACCAACAAGTTCACCTCAAGGACAGACTGCAAAACCTTAAAAGCCACAACTCAGACTCTACAGGCCTCATTTAGTATTTAAAGAAGTATGGCTTGTTTGGAGGGGTTTCTAGAAGTAAATTTCTATTTTCTATTAAAAGAATAGACAGCTCATGCTTACGTTTGCACAGTTTCATCTGGATAAACAACAAGACTCTTGGAACAGTGTCCTGTGGATGAATGAGACTGAAGTGGAAATGTTTGTCTTCTGACAGCTAAAGCTTGACTGAAAATGGGCCATTCAACAGGACAATGATCCAAAACACAACAGCTAATATACAACAGAATGACTTCCAAACCTCAACCTGATTTAATGCTCACTAATCTCATCAAACCGAAGCTGTGAACTCTTGTAAAGAAGATTGGGCCTAAATTCCTCCACAACAATGTGAGAGACTGATTTATCATAGAGAAAATAATCATTTGAAGTTATTGTTGCTTTCTACAGATGTCGAATTGTGGGTTGAACTTAGTTTGTCCCACTGCCTCTGTATTTTGTGTTAGTTTTAGTCAATTAAACAATGAAAATGACAAAGGGGTTAATTGTGAGATCTGTGTCTGTGTCTGTGTCTGAGAGGAGACACAGTCCATATTAATACAAAAAATAATATTTTTAGTTTGAATATTGAGGATGAAGATGTTTTTGTTTCCTAGATGTGAAACCTCTTTGGAATTAGTTTCCAGAGGAAGAGGTTAAACTATAAAAATCCCTTCTAGTTGTTTTATGAGATATCTTGTGAAACAGCTCCACACTGTGGTCTTTTTTTCTTGCTTTAGGTCTCACCTGTTGCTGGATGGAAGAAGCCAGAGAACCAGAATCAGCTGGATTTGACTACAGAGGACCACAGCCCAGTCGAGGAGATCCCAGCTGAGCAGACCAGAGTTTACCAGAACCTCCCTTCCCATAACCAGAACCAGCCCACTGACCAAACCCAGGCAAACCAAAACACCCCATTCCAAGTCGGCACAAGTTCAACTCCAAAGACTACCTCTGACTCCTCCATCCTACAGAAAACTGGACTCGACCAACACGGGTCCAAGTCTGATGTTACTGATCAGAACTGGATTGAAGGTGACCAGTTGATCCCAGCAAACTGGCCCTTCATGAATCCAGATTCTGACAGCAATAGCGAAACCTGGGTAAGTCAAGCAGCCGAGCACCCAGGTTTTCTCTTTCCAATTGCTCGGACGACCGTTCCCCCATCGACCCGTCGAAAAATCACAGAAGAGGCATCACTGTCGATGCTGCCACCTCAGGTCATTCTCTTCACCTCCTTTTTCTTCAGTTTTCCTCTCATTCTTAAACCTAAATGAATCAGCATTGCAGGAGGAATCGAGTATTTGATATGTTTTCATTCAGTTTAGTTTCTAAATCTGTTTGTTTTCTGTCTTCTTTGCTCGCAGTTGAGGGATGATGATCCATCAGAGCAAGACGGAGACAATGGCCTTCTGAAGGCGGACCTGTACACCCCTTCGGTGGAGAACATGAAAATCACAGATATCTTCTATGAAGACACAGTAACCAGCTCTCAAATGGAAACCACCACTTACCCTGCAGCAGTGTTTGCTTCTGTGGAGCCAGGTCAGATTTAACAAGTATTTCCACAGCTGCAGAACAAATGTTTTCTTCTGCTGGACACTAATTAGTTTTGTAAAGGCGGCAAGCGTTAAGGCTCGTCTAGATTTGTTGTCTCAAAACCTCTGGAAAATGATGTCATATCATTTTTATATCCACAGATAATGTGGCTAAAGGCTTCTGGCCATCCTCTGTAGACAGTGAAGCCTTTGAGGACAAACCTCTCCAAAATCCCACCACCTCTGATTCCTCCACCGCTTCCTCCACCTGGATAAAGGAGAACGCGGCAACTGCCAGCAACACATTCACCGACTCGGTCTACAAATCCCTCACAACCTCGTCTTTGCTCAGAGTATTGATGCATACAACTCAGCCAATGTTCAATGGTAAGACCAAAAAAAAAAAATCCTGTCTCTAAATTCTGTTCAACTTTCCGCCTCCTTTTAAAAGCATCTCTAAATTTTCAGTGCAAGAGGTTTTATTCAGCAGATGCTCTGTATAAATGTATAACCTTCTGTGGTGGGTGGGCAGCTAATTGCAGTGGATGCTTTCTTTTCTCCTTTAATGGTCCGCCGCTGTGCAGCTAATCACTGCTACGCGCTGTCATCAGGGTGGCATCTGTGTGGTGACATGATGTGGATAACACTGGTGGGGGTAATAATGAAGAAGGAGGCGTTGATTATGGTTGGAGCATTAATCATTGGCTTCCTCACTCTGTGAAGTGGTTCACAATTAAATATGCTTCTGCAAATCTGTCTGCGAGTTGCTCTATAGGGTCAAAGTTTTCCTGCCTTGCATCAAACTACTTGAATCTACTCGAGCTTGGTGATTAGCGTCTACATTTGGGACTTTTTCTGTCTGAATTCTCCTCTGTGGCTCAGCAGTGCTCTCTGGTGGTGGCTCTTTTCTTTTGTCCTTTGCTTCTTCTGGAGGATGCTGTCCATCCTCGCTGTTGTGGCTTATATTCAAGGCTTAGAGCTGAGAGAAGTTCATGTCTTAAATTGAGAGAAGCATATTTCAAAAGGAGACATTTTTGCTTTGGCTTTTCTTGCAGCAAATTCACCCACACAAAGGCTTCACTCAAACGCTCATCAATCTTCTGGCTTCATGGATTTTCCAAACACTACAAGTGGTATCATCATCAGTCACATAAATTCAGCGGTTCCTCTCCCGGAAAGGGGTGTCACACCTCCATCACTCAAACCCCTCAGTAAACACACCATTAGCTCTGATTCCTCTACTATCCTCCATGAAAACAAGTCCTCCAAGGGTCACTTTGTTGTCTTTTCACAGCCGAATTCAGAAAATCCATCAATCTTTCCTCCTTTAGGCTCTCAGAATCCTTTAACGACTACATTTAACGACTACGAACGACTACAAAGCAACAGAAGGATTGAGGATATTCTGAATGTCACGTCAGAGCCGCATCGCAACAATGAAGAGGAAACCAGTGCGGATGGAAATAAGGACATCCAGAACAGAAATTCAGTCACGCCTTTCTATGATTTCAGAAGTTTGGATTTGTCAGACAGCCCAACAGATGGATCGGGCTTTTACCTTAACAAGTTTGACGAGGAATCAGATGATCAGCATCAGTATTCCTCTTTTCCAAGCTCCACTGGTGATTTAAAGGTGGGTCAAACTGGGGAAAAGAGCAGATCACCAGGAAGTAAAAAACCCTCTGAAAGAGATTATACAGATGAAGCAAGAAGTGACACAGAGGCAGAGAAAGGGATGGAATTTGAGGGAAGTGGCGAGGAAGAGGATAAGACAAACATGGCAAATCATACTGTGAAGAAAGAGGGAAGAGAATCAAATGAGACTGTTGGACAGCTCAACATCCCTGCAGGCAATGACATGCTCACAGAAGAAAAGGAATCTGACGTGGAGACTGCCGATGGATGGACAATGCACAGCGACGCTGGCAGTGGGGCTGAAGATGTCAGTGGTTCTGGAGAGCATACTGGGATTGATGATGTGGAAAATACAAACGGTGATAAAGAGGGTTTTAAAGCTTTAGGTGAAAATATATTCACTTCAAAGGACAAGAGAAGGGATTACAGCAATGAGGAATTCTTATCTGGAAGAAGCGACCTTCTGCAGCAGCTTGTTGGTAACAATACACCTGCAGCAGACTCCCTGTTTATCAGCAGTAAAAACAATGAAGGAGGTCAACACAGAAGCTTTGACAGTTCAGTTGTTGGATTTATGACTACTCTTGCATACAAGGAGGAGAGAATGGATAAAAGAAATGATGCTCTGGAGGGTGAGGAATATATCAAAGAAGGCAACAAAGAGGATAGAGGAGCTGGTGCTGATGCAGGTGCAGCTGGAGACGGTTTGCAGGAGTTCTCGAGTGTGGATGGGTTATTGTTTGATGCCTCAAGAAGTCTTGCCCCTCTGCTCAGCCTGACAGACATCAGCAAGGCAACAGAGGAGCAAATGGAAGGTAAATGTTGCAAAGTGTTTGAAATTCCCACAGCTTTGCCTCTTTGTAGCCAAATCTGGCCATGACATAACTTTTCTCTCAAATTGCTTCTGTCATATGTATTATTCAAGCAGAAACGTCCCACTGTGGGACTCTAGGCTTTTACTGTCAACTGGTTTGAAAAAGATCTGTCAGGCAGATCTGTGATTACAGACTCGACTCACTCTGTAGCAGCAAATACTTTGAAATATTATCTGCTATGTTCCCATGTTGTTGGACTTGCTGGTGTTCTAGGGGTTTTACATGGGGGCTGCGTGGCAAACTCTCCAGAACTAAGACATTTCAATTCTAACACGCCACCGCTCCATAACGTCTCTACAATATTTCAGAACTCCAGTGCATGTGTGAAAATGGACGATAAAAAGATTATGATAAGCGTCTATTTGAATCAAGTGCTGAATGGTGGCACATCAGGCCATCTACAGGTTAGTTCATAGTTTGAATTTGGGATTTTTCAGATACTCATGCATCAGCTCAGCAAAGCTGCACCAAATGTGCATTTATGGATCTACAGTTTAATTCTTTAGTGTGTTAGCCAACTGGTTTGCCAACTCTATCTAAACCTTTTTGGAAGTGTCTTTGTATTCTTTCATTGAAGAATTGTGGAGGTGTGGATTATAGTGAATATCCTTGGATAGTCAAGGCAATTCTCCAACTTCGGTTTATTATTTTCTTTGTTTGGTGTGTCGTTGTTCATCCAGGGTCATGCATTTATAAGGTTGCAATTTTCTTTTTGTCTGCATGTGGATGATTTGACCTTAAGGTG
The DNA here is from genome assembly GCA_028567055.1 of Leptatherina wallacei. Taxonomy (NCBI): domain Eukaryota; kingdom Metazoa; phylum Chordata; class Actinopteri; order Atheriniformes; family Atherinidae; genus Leptatherina; species Leptatherina wallacei. The sequence continues at coordinate 8,483,477 of JAOXYM010000025.1, forward strand.
GAGCAGATATGGTTACTATACTGACTTTAGAGGGAGATTGTATGTTAATTTCATGGCTTACATTTTTGATTAAGATGAACTTTTAATAAAGTTGCAAGCAATATTATGTCTATAATATTTTCCTTCTTTCCCAGAGTGAGCAATAAATTGTTCTCCTGGAAGTTTAAGAAGTAGTTTGAGATTCTTTACTGGTTCAATGACTGTTATCCAGTCATTTCTTTTCATATGTAAAGCACTTTTCAGCCATTGTGTTGTGCAATGTGAATAATAGAGACCTTTCTTTTTTCTTCCAGAAGGCAGCAACAGCAGCCATGAGTCTCGGGTTGGTCTGGTTGAAGGCGTGGAGAGGGAAAAGAGGACGGTGGTTCCTCTGGCTGTCGTCTCCACTCTCACCATCCTTTGTCTGCTGGTACTGGTGGGCATACTTATCTACTGGAGGTACAGTCCCACACAAGCACAGCATGCTGGTCAGCATATTTTCACCTCCACCACTTGACGGAGATTCTGATTTCTCTGTTACAGAAACTGTTTCCATGCGGCTCACTTCTACCCAGATGACAGCGCATCACCAAAAGTCATATCTGCTCCATCTACACCCCTGCTACTGGCCACAGGTAGCTCACTAAAAACCTCAAAAGTAGTAAATGATTTGATCAAATCTTTGGAAAACATCAATGTGCTGCTTTTCTTTATGAACTTATCTAAAGCTTTCAAAACTGTGCACCATGTATTACTAAAACAAAGACATCTCCGTGTGGCCCCTTTGGTGTGGCCAAAGGTGTTCTGCATTGGTCAATCCTGGGCCCACTTATATTTGTTTTATTTCTTGATTTAAAAGGTTGCAAATATAAATTTCACTTATGTGTTGATGATACAGTAGTACATTGCTCTGGACTTTGCATTGTTTGAAACAACAAAACTATCTCATAATATTCAAAATGGAAGCCCTAAGTGACTGAGTATACCATCTATAACTGCTTTTCAGGGTTCTTACAAAGCAGTTTTTAAAAGCAGTTTTGAATTTAAACCAGTTTTATGTGACTTAGACTGACACTTGCATATGTATTGTATGTTTTGATTAATAATTTTTTTTCCTTGTTTCAAGGGCTTGTGATATATATCTTGTGGTTTTATGATCTAATTGTATCAAAGAAGCTTTCTTTGTCAAAACTTTTGCAATAAACCTGGTTAAATAAATGTTATGATAATACACTTTTTGAATACTTCATCTTGTGTTACAGACGGCCACGAGTCGCTGACAGTGAAACAGTTTGTGAAGCACGTCATGGAGCTCCACAGTAACAATACTTTCTCCAAGGAGTTTGAGGTGCGTGAGGCTTTCAGTCAGACTTTTTTAAGATTTTATTATTTGTCCTGTTTTTCCCTGACATGTAACAACTTTAAACCGACTTTAGTCACAATCTGTGCCAACATGTATCCTGATGGGTAAGATCACAAATGGAAAGGTCTATCTATGTGTCCACACCGGGCATGATAATGGGTCTCCACGAGTCATGAGTGAGTCAGTTATGACAATCCAACAACTATTGTATATTTCAGTTGACAACCGTTGTCAGGCATCAACATGGATGACGCTGAAACGTTGTTTCAATCTGATTCCAACTGGACTTGAAGGCCCTCTGACTGTATTCACACCCATTTTTTATTACCATCCACTTGTGATCCTATCAACCATGTTAGCAGTGGATGCAAACAGGGCCTTAGTCTTGGTTCACCTTGTATAAGTACCTCATTTGTCATAGCTTCTTAATGCGCTTCCATATCTCTATTAACATCATGTTCTATAGGGACATCATTTAGTGTAATTTAAAGGTGCATCATGTCATACATCAGTTTGCAGGAAGGGTGTTTTGGTACTAACTTTCCTAAATAAATTCAAAACACACAAGTTGAAAAGAGGCTTTGTTAGTTTTAAAGAAAGTTTTCCAAAAGCAAGGAAAGACTGATAAAATGACCTGTTGCTGGTTTACAGGTATAAACAACTGATACATCTGCATGTTGGTCACCTCTGTTTCCGAGCATGAACCTCCTAAGCAACACGCTCAGATAGGATAAATTAAACTATACTCCTCCCTTGTAATTGCCAGCGTATTTCTGTGTTTTTCTCCCATTTTATAACTATTTCTGCATTTTCCATAGCCACAACACCAAACCTCTATTTTACATCACTTTAATATCTATTACACCCAAACCTTCTGGGTATTTGCTCAGTCAAAATGATGGCATGGATATTTCACCTACCGTGTAGAATATTACATCATTGCTAACACAGCTGCAAGCTTCTATTCCACAGCTCAGATGGGAAAACCTGTGTATTTTCCCCACTCGGCGCCGCCTCTCTGTGTGTATCTGAACCCCAAATTCCTGTACCTGCACTGACTCCCTGTTTGTCTGTCATCTTGTCCCCCCTACCCCACTCTTGTCACCATCTCCACCACCATCGTCGTGCTTTCTGCATCCTCACCACCCTCCATTAGATTGTCAAAGAGTCCTATGAGGTAAGATGCCTACCATCCCTCTCCTGCTGCAGTGATTTTGTTTACTGGTCCTCAAAAAAACACCTGCAGCTGCTCTTTATGCTCTGTATTTAATCTTTTCATTTGCTTTGTACTTACTGTTGCAATTTAAGAAAATTAAATGACATGTCATTTGACTTTTTTTATTGAAATATAATTCTTTAATATTTGGTCAGCATCATTCAACTTCATGTTTTACAATTACTATGTGAAAATAGCTACTGCAGCATAACGAGATGGGGAAAAAATATCTCTTATATTTATTTATTTAGATTTAAATTTTACTTACTTGTGCTTGATTGTTGTGTTAATCAGAGCAGTTAACCTTGTTTATAAATGTATTGCACCTTCTTTTGTGTTCCAGGAGGTGCAGGTATGTACAGTGGATCTGGGCATCACTGCTGACAGCTCAAATCATCCCGACAACAAAAACAAGAACCGCTACATTAACATTCTGGCCTGTATGTGGCTGCTCAACACGACTACCATTCAACATTTTGGTGTTAAAGCCAGCGGAAGCGTAGCTAATTATCTTTTTGTTTTCCCTAGATGACCACAGCAGAGTGAAACTCTCCAACAGTTTGGACAGAGATGGGAAATGCGGGGACTACATTAATGCTAACTTTGTTGATGTAAGTTCATTCTAATTCACATCATTAATATTCTAGTAATCCCAAAGGAATATTGGAGCGTATTGCAGTAGACCATCAGCCTCTGTCTGATGGCACTTCATTTTTTCAAGTAAAGTAGGAAGAAATGTGTTCTTATTTTAACACATCACAGAAAAACACATTAACATTTCAATCAAATGTGGGTGTAAAAAATAACCAAGAATAAAGGATTAGGTTCTGGCTGACCCTGCTGAAGATTTTGAGCAGCATTTATCAGCAAACAGACCTCAGTGTGTTTTAACCAAACTGCTTATTTGCTAAATTACAGACACTAACTACAGATGTTAAATATTTTCCACCAGCTACAGATTAATTTAGCAGCATTGGTAAATTGTGCAACTTGCATGCTAATGGTGAGAATATCCTGATGAGGATTCAGGACAGATATTAGGACGGTGTAAGCATACCAGTGGGGGGAGGGAAAGACTGAATCCAGCTGTCAGCAGCAGTGTATCTGTTGATACCAGCTGTCACTAGTAAAAGTGTGTCAAACTACCAGGTGAGCTCTCTATGCACAACACTTTGACATTTGCTTTGCATCTCTGGCTTGTCACAAAATTAATTCACTCCAGTCCATCCACATATGTTGTAGTAAAAACTAGGGCAAAAAAAATTGTTAACTTGGCCCTTCAATCCATAAACCAGATTTTTTTCCCCGATGGTGTTGCCAGCTCTGCAGTGGTGACCCATTTACTCTTTGCTCTTTACATAGTTAATTAATTTAATCTTTATCTGATTATTTCTCTGCAATTTAAGTAAGCAGCTTAAGATCAACATTCTCTGGCCTCCTGGGAAGAAGCATTTCTGTGATGAAAGCAGAACAGTTAGCTAGATGGTTGTCAGATACACCGCTGGATGGTATGGGTGACTAGTTTGAGGCTAATACTCTGTAGTGGGCCTATTTATAACATCAAACGTCTTTTGGCTTTGGCTTTCCTTTAATACAAATTCTACTAGAGTCCCACAGCATTGTGCAGCTCTGATTTTAGACTATCCCTAAAAATACCAAACCCTCCAACTCTGTTACTCTGTGCAATATACAGTATTTCTCTGGCTCCTTTGCAGGGTTACGAGCGAACGAGGGCGTACGTCGCAGCCCAGGGACCTCTCAAAACCGGAAGGGAGGACTTTTGGAGGATGATCTGGCAGCAGAATGTTGGCGTTATCGTCATGATCACCAATCTAAAGGAGAAAGGACGTGTAAGGCCTGACACAGACGGGTTTCACCATGGAGATCAGCACTGTGCCAAAGATTTAACCTGAAATTGAACTCCATACTTATTATCTTCATAAAACACATAGCATCATCTTTTTGTGTCTTCAGACAAAGTGCGACCAGTACTGGCCAGAAGAAAACCAAGAGGAATATGGTCCTTACCAGGTGACCCTGAAAAACACCAAGACCCTTGCTTACTATACACTGCGGCGGTTCACGGTCAGGGATATGACCAACAAGGTATATTACATACACACACCCATTATCTCTCTGTTATAGAACACATACACAACATTAACATTTTTGGTTAACATATTTCTTGGTCATCAGGTGCCTCAGAGGGCAGGGGAACACACTGTTCTCCATTTCCACTACACCCAGTGGCCAGATATGGGGGTCCCGGAATACTCTCTGCCTCTCCTCTCCTTCATCAGAGCATCCTCTGGAGCCCGGACGCAGGAAATGGGACCTGTCTTGGTCCATTGCAGGTAGGGTATCAGACTGGTCATATATGGTAGATACTGAAGGGAAGATTATGATGAATGTAGCGTTAACCTGTGTGTCCCTTATAGTGCTGGTGTGGGTAGAACAGGCACCTACATAGTGATAGACAGCATGTTGCAGCAGATCCAAGATCAGGGAACGGTTAATGTCCTTGGCTTCCTAAAACACGTCCGGACACAGAGGAACTTCCTAGTTCAAACAGAGGTAAGTGAAAACCACCCTTCTATGCTGACCCCATTATGTACATTTATTATGTACTAGCCCAAGTCCAAGTCTTAATCATCAGGCAGCCTTTTGCAGAAATTAAATCGGCCTACAATTTACCAATTAACAATGTCTGAAACTTTAATGTTCGCATACAGCAGTTTAGAAGACTCTCTGCTTCTAACTTTGTCTCCTAGGAGCAGTATGTGTTCATCCACGATGCTCTGGTGGAGGCCATCATGAGCAGGGACACCTTGGTCACTTCGGAGCTCCTTCACACCTATGTGTCTGACCTCCTGACACCTGGTGCCACAGGCAGGACGCGCATGGACAAACAGTTCAAGGTATAGCACTTTGCAGCCAGTTCGAATGATTTCCGGCATATAGTCGGCACATTGATTGATTTTCTATCTTTTCATGCTCTCACCTAACTATTCTCATTGAATGTTTTGAACATATCTGACTGGTTTCCTTGTGCTTCAGTTGATTAGTCAGCGTCAGGCCAAGCATGCAGACTACAGCACTGCCTTGAAGGACGGCAACGCTGAGAGAAACAGAGCCAGAGCGCTGATGCCTGGTAAGCTGGGCTGGATTACTGACTGGACAGTAACTGGACAGTTATGGGTTGTAGAGCATCCTTTTTTTCTGCATTATTACAGCTAAGGTTGAAATCACTTTGTACACAAGCCCAAATGAAGTTCTTTTAATCAAATTATCATTACAGCTTTAACAAGTAAACTGTTTTGAAAGATTCACCATTTGCTCTACAGCCTCTTAAAACCCACATAATCTCAGTGGTCCACACATGAGACTTGAAGTCATTAGTTGGCTTACTTCTTTATGATACTAACTCATGTTTCTGTGTTTTTGTGTAGTGGAGCGATCAAGAGTCTCTCTTTCTGCTTCAGACACAAACTCCACAGGCTACATCAATGCCTCCTATGTTATGGTGAGACAGCTTATTACCATTGCTTTAAAGTTAAAGTTTGTGACATTATGGAAGATATATTTACACATTGATAAACATGCTCGTTATTAGTCTAGGATATGTAAAGAGGTTAACAGTTTAGATTTTTGTCACCATGGAAAAAACTGTTTAAATCTACAAATGGTGAGAGAGCCTTTTTTTCATTGTTCACTATGTTGAATTGCCTTGTTGTAGCTCAGAACAGACTAAATAAAGACTCGTTCTAGAGTGGGCTTTTTGTGTTTTTGGTGGCCACCAAGTTTTCTACTACATATTTGAAAAGTTAAGGGGTATTCCTTTGGTTGCAACCTGCATTTTGGCCACTAAGTCTCCCCTAATCCCACATGCTGCTTCTTTAAACTGAACCCTGAGTAATATGGTCTATTCTGATAGTGTTACAGAAAGGTCTTTCAATGTGTCATAAACCATTGCAGTCTGTCAGACTGTATTACTGTCACTTGGCCAGAACAGCTCCAGTCTCTGGGCCCCTACATTGACATAAATACGGCTTCTGTCCGGCCTCAGTTTTAACTCAAGTGCAGTGAAAGTGGTGAAGACAACACTGGAAATTTACACCCAAATGAGGAAGATCAGAAAGGTGGGAAGGTGAGACTGGAGTCTGTGGTGTCAGTGCAACACATCCGTTATAATGCTAACGTAGGAATTCTGTTGTCAGTTGTTCGAGATAAACGTAGCAAGGTAAGGTGGGCGGGAGCTTTGGATCAGGACAGTCTCATACTGACTCATGCAAAAACTCTCCATATTGTCAGTTTCTGCAGATGTTCATTTTGGTTGCCTTTGGACTTTATTTGTGATGACATAGTGAGACATAATATTTCTTGTTAGCCCCTTGCAAGCCACACTCACTAGTTCTTTCTCACTAGCTAACAAAGGCAACAAACAGATCAGAAAGAAGTGGCATGAATGCAGCATCGGGTCTTTAGGAAACCATTTTTGCTCCTTCTGTTATAGTTAAAGCAGTACAGAGTGGGATTTACTGCCGCAGTAAAATTAGGTTATTTTACATCATCCTGGCCATGTAAGGTAACCATGGGCACCGTAGGTTAAACTTTGAGGACTTTGAAATTATGAAAATAAATTGTGTTTTAGTACAAAAGGATAATTAAAGCTCATTAAAGTCTATGAATCATATTAGTTTATTTAAAATGGTTCATTTTCCTGTTTTTAAGATGTCAACATTCCATATTTACACAGGGACTCTACAGCAGTAAGGAGTTCATAGTGAGCCAGACTCCTCTTAGCAGCACGGTGGAAGATTTCTGGAGAATGATCTGGGAACATAAAACACAAGTTGTTGTCAGTCTGCCAGACGCACACAATCAGGTATACCTAACACGCGATTTATGCTATATAGTACTTCCAAATAAGTCATTATAATCATCCCCATTTTTACTTATTTTGTTTATTTTTCAGTATAAAGAGAAAGAGTGTTGTGTCTACTGGCCTAGAAAAGACCTGCCAATGAGCTTTGACGGTTTCACAGTGTCGTACTCTGGTGAGGACCATGTACGTCTATGTTATACTAGTGATGAGAGACTTTTGGTGCAGGACTTCACGGTGAAGTCTCTACAGGTAACACGCACACAATTTTATTAGCCACAAATTTAAACATTGGAATAAAGTTTGTCAGAAACCTCAGTTTTCTTTCATTCCTCTCTGTCCTTTTAGAGCGATTGCGTGTTGGACGTCCGCCAGTACAGCGTCTCCTGCTGGCCCAACCCAGACAGTCCAATCAGAAACTGTTTTGATCTCGTCAATACAGTCAGAGTGTATAGCGGATACACACATGGACCAATACTTGTACATGATCCGTGAGTTTGACACAGACACGATACCTCACTTGTGAGATTTCCTTTTTCTTTGGAAGATAATTGTGTGTTGATTTGTGTGTGTTTGTGCAGTTTGGGTGGTGCCACATCAGGGCTGTTCTGTGCCCTCGCCACCCTGTACAGCCAGCTGGATGAGGAGGGAGCAGTGGATGTCTACCAGGTGGCGCGGATGACCAACCTCATGAGGCCTGGGGTATTTAATGATATAGTAAGTTGTGGTTAATACTCCGATAATATTCCAAATAGAGGAAGATGAGGTGTGTTTTGACGTGAATGCCGCCATAAACCTGCGTCCGCCTCCCTCCACAGGAGCAGTATCAGTATCTGTACCGAGCCGTGCTGAGCCTGGTGAGCAGCCAGGAGGACCAGAGAGTCCTGCAGAGTCCAGAGACCAATGGATCTGTACCACTGGGACAGTCGAACGTTGCAGAGAGCCTGGAGTCGCTCATGTAGACACACACTTTAACTCACATTTATCATGCAAACGCACACTTTAGCTGAGATTCACAGCTGTGTCCGCTGAGCATCCTAACGCTTTAATATACAATATCTTCTTTACTCATCCAATAATCCACAATCCAAAACAATTCTTAGTGTTCATGATGAGTAAAGCCCATGAGGAGGAGTTCCAAATATTATTTTATTTCATTGCCGTTTCACAAGGTCACTAAACACATCTGTCATGCTTAAAAGTGACTAATAGTAACTTATAAGTGAGTATTCACTGCAGCCACAGCTACTGAATCTACTGAACTCTGAGCTTATTTCTGGTGTTGACAGGTTTGTTTATCTCATCCTGGAAAAAAAGAAAAAGAACACCACTTTTCACTCCTTTATACGGGGTCAATAAGGGAAGAAATGGCTTTAGTAGTGGTTAATAAATCTTGTTTTTCATAGAGTTTATAAAAAAAAAGTAATTAAAACATTTGGACTGAAAGGCTGCCATACAGGAAGTATTAGCTGCCATCTTTTGAACATTTGTAACTGATAACTATGGCTTTAACATGAAGCCATTTTTTAGTATGTTTAAGCTTTTCTTTTTTAAACATTGTTAAAACAAGATGATTCAATGTTCCACTGTCAGTAACACCATGTTTATCCTCAGTCTTCTGTGGACTGTCACCAAAAAATTCCCAGGGAACAAGCATGTAAGCCACAAAAACCTGTTTCAGAGGTAGCTGGGTTATTTTCATTACTTTGATTGGGCTGACAACTTCAGTTCAACACAATGAGACAGAATGAGCCGCCAGCTCAACCTCGTCTCTTTTTAACTGTAAGTTGTCAGTTTCAGAGTCTCCATGTGAGATCTTACAACTTGTAAAAAATTTTCTGTAATGAAAAAGTGAGCTGTGCCCACGCTCGCAGCCCTGAGTGCAGCATCCTCAGAGAAAATTAGTGTCCACCTACATGTTGTGTTTTCATTGACGGCAAATGAAGCCGGAATTGATCAATTTGAGGCTTCAAACTTACTCCCATAACCGCGAGAAGGTATTCACACATTTTTTGCCCTTTTTGAAAAGGCAGCTAATGTGTTTTTTTTAACTGCAGTTTTGCCAAGTGTAGCATCTTGGCCCTTAGTGCTCTGATGGCTACAATGAACAAAGAACTGATGTTGTATAAAAGCAAAAAAAACATCTGCCATGTCATTTTTACCGACTGATATTAGAAAACGATTCATTAACCATTAATAAAGTCATTGCCTACAGATGGTTGGTAGAACCAAAAAAAAAAAATCTTCAGACTTTCCCTTCTAACTCTGTATCTGTTTCTGTCCATCACGGAGCCTCAGGCAGCAGAGAAAAGGCCAAACATCTCTGAAGGAGTTTCTTTAACAACTCGATAAACGTAAACTATAAAAACTGCTGATACTGAAGATGATCTTTCTTAAGAATTTGAGGAGGTTATTTTTACTTTAATCCTTCTTTCTTACCCTTTTATTATCTTTTGCTAATATTTTAAAATTTCTATCAAGTTCCAAAATTTTCTAAGTATTAATAGATGCTGTAGAAATGAAGTACAACTGAAATGAAATTAGAGTAGCTGGATGATTTCAGTGTTAAAAAGGGAAATATATTTTCTGCCCCACACAAGAAGAGGCAGATGTTGGGATTCAGACTATCTTTATTTACAAAAATGTTTGTAACAAACCAAAATCTCCATAGTAATAATGAACTGACTGCTAGTATTGGCTCTCTGTCTCCTTGCCAGTGCCTTTTGTAAATCACATCATTGTATTTTAAATGTTTTTGGACACAACTGACTAATGCGCCAAATAGTGATTTCCGACTTGCAGAGCTCATTGGAAAAATGTCATTAGTCTCAGATGTTTCATCAAAGATGCAATTGGAGAATTAAAGTGTATATCTGCTGCAAAAATCCACCAGTAGAGTACGAAATGGAAATGGCAAAAAGCCTTTTGCAGCAGAATAAAATGTATTTCGTATTTTCTTACAAGTGTAAACAGAAAAAAAAAATAGTTTTTTAGTTTCAAACTATTCAGTTATGAATTGAGACTACGTAGCAGAGATGGAAAAACCAGCTGAATTTATTGAGATTCTCTTTTGATCGTTGATGCCACGGACTGAATCCGAATCGCTGCAACCTGCGTCACTCGCTACGACTGTTGTCCAAAAGTTTCTGTGGAGTCAGACACGATCGGTTAGTCTTTCAATCACTTTAACTCAACACCGCAGCTTCTCTCTGTGGCTGTTTGCCACCTAGAGCACATTTTTGGATTTTTGATTTTAGCTCATTCGGCGATAAGTCGCACAATCGTAGAAGAGACTGCAGCCGAAGACTGTGATTTACATCCGTTTAAGTGGCATAAAACTCTTTCTGTGTAAATATCCCTTAAGGCCAAATTACTGTATGTTTATACTGTACCTCTATATATTTTCTATTTTACTATAAAAAGGTGATTTTCTAGTCATTTACACAATATAACTGTGGATTCTATTTGATAATGTTAGCCTGAAAATATTGATCATGTTTATAGTTTTAATGGAATGTTCTGGAATATCTTTTTATCTCTATGATTACCGTAGCAGTTTCATGTCTGTACCTTTTATCTCCAGCCAAAAGCTGGTGCTGTGTACATAGAAATGAAGAACAACATTATTAAAAGATTTGCTTCAAATTTGCACGCGTATCTTTTTCATTGCAGCCGTCTCGGATGCAGCACAGGAAATGTATCTCAAACCAAAAATGGACACAGGGCATGTGCGATTACATATTTATTATGTTTTATTTTCACTTTAATACATCGTATTGCAATGTCTCCCCTTATCGACCTGAACAAGACATCATAGCAAAGACAAACAGTCAAATTATCCGAAGCAATACCATGAAAAATTACCAAAGATTAAGTCAAACCAAAAAATATATATTTCTATATAATCATTTTAATATTTTTCATTACACATTGTATTGTAGCAGTCACAGAAGATAAAGTGTATATAGTGCATTAAGATAGACCTCGTTATGCAGTGAGGATATGAGTGCCCACTCTGCCTTCACCATCTGCTTTAGCTGGTGAATTTACACGTAACTATTTTTTACCTTTTTTATAATTAAATCAAGCAACCTCTCCAAAGCCTCACACATCTGGGTTCCCATAGACCTGCTGAATGTGTGTTTATATGCATTCAGTATTTAAGGTAATGCAAATTTTACAGGGCTATATGTTTAGATTTTTTCCCTTCAGGCCTTGGTCTTGCTTCTGAGGCATGATGGTGTACGCCTCAGAAGTCTTCTGTCATCCTGTTGCTGATGGTTTGGGGGGTGACTGGCTAAATTGCTGTCTGAAAAATATCAAAACAAAAAAATTTCTGCTTATTTTTTGACTACCTGTAGTAAGTCATGGGGTCTAGTAATAGCTTTCATCTTTTCAGGTTTTAACACGTTCCAGAATAAGTCAATGGCTCGGGGATGCCGTAGCTTGATGCATGTTATTTCTATTGATTTCCAAGATTAAATTGCAAAATGTGATAGAATAATACAGAAGGAATCAGACTGGACTGAAATGGGTCATAATTAATTTGAATGAATTGGATTAAATAGGCACTAGAAGTGGGAAAGAATTGGACAATGAGTTGGACTGAAATGAGCTAGAATGAATAGGATTAACTAAGACAATAATGAATTGCATTGAACTGGAATACAATAAACTGGGTTGAATTGGATTATAATAAATTGGACTGAACTGAATTATAATCATTTGGACTAATTGGGAACTTTAATGAACTAGATTGAATTGGATAATTAGACTGAATCTAACTTGTCTTGAGCTGAACTTGTTTAATTTGGGGCTACATAAACAAAATGTTTCTCTTGTTTAGGGATGAATGTGTCTGTTATTCAAGTCCCCATAAAATCTAATTTGATGTTTAAATATTCTGTATATATATCCAGCAGTAACAATTAAAAAGATATATGTATAAAATAATGTAAGAAAAAAAAAAGTAGATTGGGATTTTGGGGAGGGGCTTTCCCGACCTAACATCTGTTCTTACTGGGAAAGCAGATGTTTACTGGGTGCATGTAAACACACTCAAAGAGATCTGAAAAGCAATTTTCTTTAAATAAATCTTAACATCCTAATTTTTTTTTTCCTTGTGACTGTCAACTCCACAAAATGTTCACAGTAGCCGTTGAGTGATTTTATTGGCTTGGTAAATGTAATCTCTTCTATCAGTTAAGTTTCTCAGTATACATGTTTTCCTGCCTGACAGTGACGAGTAAATCATTGATTTAAAAAAAAAAAAAAATCATTCTACTTTTCCACATGGAATTGAGACAGCCAAACTTCCTGATGAAGATAGACATCAGTAAAATGGACCAACGCATCGACTGTTTATGATTTAATCAGGGAACGGCACAGATGGAGGATAAATAATCACTTAACAGTAGTCGTTAAGTTGCTTGAAGGCCATTTTGCTGGAAATGACAATAATAATAATAATAAAGCTGTGACTGAATGAACCCTTATCTAAACTCACCTATATGTGTGTCTTTAAAAATAAATGATACAATACGGCTAAAAATGCTATTATGGCACACAGAAGTTAAAATCGATCACATTTATACCTGTTTTCACAACATCAAATTACTATTAATCTCCAAACTAAAGTCACTGATCAAGTAATATGCATCTTTGGTTGTACTTCCTCCAGGAAATTCAACCTCTTATTCCTTTTACATAATAAAAGCCGAAGGGAAGTAAAGATTTCTGTGGAATTTTAGATATATCCAATAGTAGTGCCGGTTTTGCTGCTCTTGCACGTGTTCTTAATGGTGCACACACAGGTGGTGAGATGCACGGTCCATCCAATGGCTGATCAACATGTGGAAAGTGACTCAACATGATATGCAGAAATGCACCTTTAAATACTGGCTCTGCAAATGTTTTATGATGGGAGAAAAGTGGTCTTCAATGGTTCTCCAGGCTTTCTGAAAGTCTTTTGAAGTTTTTCTTTTGACATAAATTGCTTTTTATTTGAATTTTTTAATAATTTTCAGTCCAGCCTTCGTACCTGACCATATTCATAGGAATGTGTTTATGTTTGTATGCTAAGCCACTTAACAGTAACATATAAATCACTCAAGAATTAAATCAAGGCAGCTACTTCAAGGGATGAACCAGTGTTGCGTTTAGACACAACAGACAACTCAAATTACATCTTTTGGCACTTTGTTACAAGCATTTTGTCGCAAAGACACATAGTGTATTCTCTTGGGTTTAGTACAAGAAATATCAAATATGACGCAGTTTAACAGGCATCAAATAGTATTTCTGTACAGAGGCGATTCCCAAAGAACTAAGCATAAAACTTGGCAGGACAAAAGGAGTGATAGTCCTAAAAAAAAAGAAAAGTAATCTATCTACAGCACATGAACAGTATCTTAAAATAAAGAGTAAAAGAAGGGAAATGGATAGAAATGGCCGAGACTTGTCAAATGAAATAAGAACTGGACTGAAAATCAGCAGCAACAGGTCTTATGGAGTGGCAAATTCTCCCTGGGACTCAAACTTTAACATTATTAGAGCAATTTGAGACCACCTTGAACAGAAGGCAGCCATGTCTGCTTTGGGAAGTCTTTCATGAAGCCTGAAGAACTGTTTAAAGAAATTACAATATAGTTTCTCTAAAAAAGTTCAGGCTGTGTTAAGGAATGAAGATGCCTTTTATATCATATTCCCATTTATATTAGCATGTTTCAATCAATTTACTGCTCCTAATTCTGGATTTTTCTGGTGATAAAGTAATAAGAAGTGGCTCATTACTCTGGAACAGCACTGTGTCCTTTTAGAATTATCCATTGATATTTGATGAATAACATTGCAAATACACAGAAATGATTAGTTCGTGAAAACTCCACAAGATACCTTTAACGTCAAAAACTTCAGCAAGACTGAATCTAACTGAAGTTGAGGTGAAGAAAAAAAAACCCAGACCCCTGTTTATACACATTTGGTGTACATTTGTTTAGTAATCAAATATTGTGATAAACTACATAAAAGCAAAGTTAACATATAGTCTTGTGCAATAACACTGAATCCAAATACAAATAATACAGGCAAGAAAATAAATGGTATATTTCTTATTATAAGATATGATTTTGGGAAAATAGCTACATTTTCTACTTTGGTTAAAATGCTACAGCACCACCACCCCCACCTGTTTCAAGCATAAGGCGAGAAACTGAAAATGATCAGAATCTCTGGTTTTTTTTCTATTGTCACATTGCTGCAAGATGATCAAAGTTAAAAACTGATGATCGGATTCATTGTTCTGTTTAGAAAAATGTCCCCTCGGGCAGGAGATGAAACACTCCTATGAGCCAGTAATCGCACCTAAAAACATTTCCTGGAGCACCTTAGAGGCGAGAAAAAGAAAAGTGATGTGTTTTGAGATGTTTGTGATAATCGGACAAATTTGGGAGCTGGAGACGAAACCGAATTGTCGTATTCCTTTTTGAGTTTTTGTTTGACTTCCAAATGTGTGTGTGAGTGAGTGTGTGAACTCCTACAGGCTCAGGTAGTTTTACGTCTCTTCAACCTTAATTTCCTTGACTGCCCTGTTGGACAAAAACAGGAAGAGATTCAAACAGAAGAACAAAACACACTGCGAAGTTGTGTGTGTGTGTGTGTGTGTGTATGTGTGTTTCCTTACAGAGTTGGTTCGTTTACGTTTCCAGCAGTCAGGGTTGAGCCTCTTCTGCTCATCGGCTAGGGCTTTAGCCTGCAGGGTGAACGTACGGCGCTCCTCGCTTCGCATTTTCTTCCACCGCTCTCCGAGGAGGACGCTGATCGCTCTGCGGCGAGGACACACGCATCAGATTGCAAGCATGGACACACAATGCAGCTTCACAGCCGAGTCAACACCCACCTGTTGTCCTTGCCCGGGTACATCTGTGTGTACTCCATTCTGAACTTCTTGGCGAACAGCATGAAGGCGTTCATTGGCCGCTTGCACTTGGCAGGTGGGGCGCCGTTGCCCACCGTCTTGGTTGGCTTTTGATGACTGGAGTGGGAATGGCTGTTGGTATCTGTGTGTTGCAAACAGGTTCGCATTAAACTACAAGAAATTCCCCTCTGTTAAATCTCAACCTCTCCCCATATGTTGCAAAAAAAAAGCATTCTTCCTGTTTCTATTTATTGAAGGTATCGCTGAATAGAATTGAGGACATCTGAAAACCTGGTAAAATGTCTCTGTCTGGAGAAACGGCTCCCCCGCTGGACTGAGAGGCACGTCGACGTCTGGCCATACTACTCAACACGTAAACCGCAGAGGAGTCCAGAGGAGTGAAATCATAACTGAGGAAGAGGCAAACACACAAAATTCTGCAACTTTATTTCTTTTAAAAGCAGGCAGCACAACATGTCTTCAAACCACATCTGCAGTCATGTGAAAAGGAAACATACTGTCTTGCAATTCTAAGGTTTTATGTATGCAAGGGCTAGGCAAAATGGCTAAAAGTATTACTAGGATAATATTTTCTATACTGATTGATCTTGATCTTCACCACGATATTTGATAATACTGTAAATGTGAGTGCATTGATATTTTAAACTATATTTAAATGTATTTACATTTCATATCAATAGCGCAAGCTCTGCAGCTTGCAGTTGCTAGCTTTTTTCGTTTTCTTGAAAAAAATTTTTTTAAGGATATGAAAAGGCTCAACTCTCAGATAGCAACAAACATCACTCAACAAGCCTTCCTTCTGCACACACTGATTCTGTGTGTACAGAGGGGAGGGGTTGATGCAGTGTGAGGGGGGGTGAGCTGATTGCAGTGACAGAGAAAGATGGACCGCATGCATTGCTAAATTAAATAATTACCTCAACAGTTTGCAAAGCTAACATGAGTTCACTCTTAATTCCAGTCAGGTCTGATTAAACCTCCCACACACACACACACACACATCTAATGCTTTTTCCCCCATTGGTAGCTCAAATACTGTGTTGTGGGAATAAATGGGAGTGTCCGGTCGTTTGCTCCATTGATAGATTGTCTAAAAGTGTGTGATGTGAGATCATTTCTGTCCATGTTTCAGATAGATTTATCACCCAGCTGAAACTAAGTTTACTCATGCTGTAACATCATGTGCGTTTACCTTTTGAATGTGTCAAAGACCAGTGAATCATCTGTGTGCTTGGCATCTCTGTGTCCTGGAGGCAGACACACATCTCCTACCTCCACTTCATAGCACGGTATCCCATAATGCACCACAGTCAAGCTCGGGTAGAATGAAGACCACCCTGACGGAGAGACAGAGTTTGAGTAAAGAAGCTGTGATAATGTTAAATTTCTCCACACTCATGTTCATACCTTTGTTTTTGACATAAAAGGGTTGATCCAGCTGGCACTGTGCTGTAATGGGGGTGTGTCCAAATACCCCAGGGTCGAAGGTCAGCTGTAGGACAGCCTGACCAGACAACACTGTCTCTTCTTGCTCCATCAGCTGCAGACCCTCAGAGCCATAACTCTGAACAAGAACAGTATTTTATATCCATTATTTACAGACGTACGATTTATTTTAGTTCAACTTTACTTCACAGCCTCAGCACAGCAGTCACACAGTTAAACTAAAACGCTGCCCCTCTTTGCTTCTTCAGTTTTACCTTCAAGAATCGGGACTGCTCTTCATCGGCACGGTCTTCCTCACCAGACTCCAAGTCCTCAACGTCCTGCCAATCCACATTAGAGCCGTTGTGAAAACGCAGGCGAGTTCCTGGAGACAGAGACGAGCAGATCTCCACATTTCAGACATGAGTAAAAGACAAAGGACGAGCAGTCTGCACCACGAATGGACATTTATTTATACTTAAAAGAACACAAAGAATGCTGAGAGGTGCTTATTTTTCAAGGTGGGCAAGGTTTATTTGGTATTGGCTTGTAGCTGTGTGCTGATGTAGGAGGCCCTTTTTATCTGTGTACGCTCGTTTCATTCAAGACCGGGTTTACTGCAGAGTGAGATAAAGGGCTTAGCCTAACATCTCAGTAGTTGATTGTATCATATATTTCTTTAACCGACTCTTCCTGACAAAATTTGTCTTTATTCTAAAATTCTGAATATATAAAATTGATATTCTTCACACCTGCATATTTATTCAACCTTTTCTTTCCGTGAACAAAGTGTCAGGCGATGTATTTATTTCAACAGAAGCATTAAATGGTGAGTGAAGCAGCTCTTTTAATGAGTGGGTTCAGAACCTGAAAAGGAAAGCCTGGATGAGCAATGATTAGAACCATAGTCATAGATCTTGTTCATCCCTCTGCTCAGCATCAAAATGTCAATGCAAACGCAAACAGAAAGAAGCTACTCTGTGTTTATTTACCTTTGAGGAAGCAGTGCCAGGCGGTGGGGGGGAAGGAGAAACTCCAGCCCATGTCTTCGTCATCTGACAGAGAGGACCTTGTTGACACCGCAGAGCCACATTCACTGCTCGTCTACAGAAACAGGAAGTAAGGCACCGTCAACACAGTTTGGGACAAATCAGCAGCCTCATTGGGTGCTGCTGATCCTAAAAACTTCAGATTTTAACTTCAATAAAAGAGTAAATAATTTAAACACTAATGCTGCTGCTTACTTACATATAGAAGCAGCAACTACAGATTATAGATAGTTTTCATAAAATGACAAAAAGAAGAAAGAAAAGTAAAAAGCATTTGTACCCTGCTGCGCCTGCGCTCCCTGAAGTGACCTGTAGGGGGCGACATGGCGCTACTCTGGACAGCAGGAGGAGGCCGAGCGTAGGAGTGTAGATCACAGCTGGTGCTGGGGATGCAGGCTGAAGATGAGCTGGAAATGAGAGATAATATTTTTAAAAAAATGGCACCAGGTAAGAAGCCAGATGCTTTTGAACAATAATGGCCACCTCTGTGGTCTCAGATGTAATCCATCCATTCACATGACTCTGCATCATCAGCATGAATGTGGAGGAACATTACATTTGACAAGCTGACCTCTTTGGTAAACCAAATTCAAGTTATGTTCATGCGAGCACCCACCTGCTGTGATGAGGCTCCTGTAGCAGTGGGCTCTGAGGTCCAGTGGCGATGTGTGCCAGCTGTGTGAGCCACAGTGTGTCTGGAGGCTGCTGGCTGTGTGTTTTTGTGTGCCCGTGTCGCTCCTGATGCGACACACTCACTCCCACCTGGTAAACAGGTGGTGCTGTCGGTTCTTCTCGAACTTCTTGCAGATCTGGAAGGTCGTCTGGGGTAGAGAAAAAACAGCTGAAAAAGATTTTTATTTCTACAGACATTACATGGTAGCTCCATGTGTCGTGCTACACACCCTCTTTCAATTCTTAAGTTGTGCATGCTCCTAATCGGGTCAAAAGGAGGTAAACAAAACATGCTTAAAAATTTAGGAGCCGTCTGTATGATGTTATCAGTCTCTCACATTATTGTGGAGGAATTTTGGCCCACTTCTCTTTAAAGCATTGCTTCAGTTAATGGAAGCTTGCAAACAATCCTTTATGCTCAGCTCTAAGATCCCACTGCAGCACTAAATCAGTTTGAGGTATGAACACTGACATTGCAACACAATGATACTTTTTTAAGCCATTCTGGTTTAGGTTTCATGCTGCGCTCGGGATTACCGTGCTGCTGCATAATTTTAGAATACTTTGGTAAAAAAGAGGAGTTCAAGGACGACTCAATGACTGCAAGCTGCTCTGGCACTATGGCTGCAAAGCAAACCCAAACCATCACGCCTCCATCACCATGTTTGCTGATTTTCTACTGTGCCGTGCATTATGACCAAACATCTCCTCTTTAGTCTTGTCTGTCCAAAGGACATCTTTTCAGAAGAGTTCTGGTTTGTTCAGACTGTGCTGTCATTTTCTTTGTACAAACATTGATTACAAACATTGATTAGCTGCATCTGGCTGCTACTTCCCCTCTTAATTCCTACAGTTCCAGGAAAGGCATACAGAGTTTTTCATGCACTTATTTAGGCTTATTGTTTTGACAGATGAATTATGACCCAGTGTAATCAGCTTTGTGTTGTCATCTAAGGTTGTATTTAATTAGTTTTAAAAACCTGCTGTTTTCTCTTTTTTTCATATGTAAAATCTCAATGTTGACCACTCTCTTTTTCTTTTTTTCCATGTGACATTATACCGTATTCCATGTAACTGTCGCTGGTAGGAAGGCCAGGTGAGGAGGGGAGATGTTCGTCACAGTGCAGCAGATCATGTGATTGGCTTCCATCTGCATCCATCATCATTTCTTAAAGAGAGAGTGAGGAAACAACAGGAGTTTGCTGTGAGTATACAAATAATGTAGCAACTATAATAACCCGCAGTTCTGTCATGGTGAATTACAGAGAACAACCGCAAAGCATGATGGGTAAAATAGCTCTATAATTAGAACTATTCTATATAATTGTAAAATGCATACATTCTATTTAATATAAGTTGTTGTGTTTTTTCATGAACTGTTGTTTTTCTTTTGAGATTCGTAATAAATATACAAGAATGCTTACAAATAAAACTGACTCAGCAGATAGGTGGTCATTAATAAGAAACTCCTCCAATTGTATGAATGAAAAGAAGCTTACTTATCCGTATAACGTTGATTATGTTTGTCCTATGTTTGAAACACAAGTCACAATTAAATCAATTTGTCATGAGCGTAAAAATTACATATTTTTAAATGGATCCCCGGAGTTTCAAGAAGCAGTGATCCCTCGTCAATATCCAGAACTATCGCTTTGTCAATAGACCTGTGGTTACCTGTATGATCAACCTGAGGCTGGGCATCCTGCATGTTATGATATTTGGGATCGCTAGACAGCACAGCTGGAGTTACCACCTCCCACACCATGATGTCCAGTAACTGAAACAAAGATTTAAAGAGAAAATTATAAATATCTATTTATTTGGAAAATCAAAAAGTGTCATTTTAACCCAGACAGTTGCGTCAGCATTTTGTCCCCCATCCACACACACACTCACTCACACACAGAAACATAATTATATCCTGAGCTGAGCTCTACATGTATTATATTTGAGGTGACAATACAACTAAGTTTAGACATTTTTCGCATATTACAAGTCAGTGTGGGTCTCATCTACACAATATATTGAGATATCCACTTTAAAACATACAGACATGACATTAATAACGTATGCCATTGATCTATTTCTTAATTTTCTTGTCAGGTGACTATGTCTTGTTTATAAACTTTGATGTCCCAGCACGCATGCGCATTAAAAGCCCATTCATTCAATACTGAGAAGGGCAGCGATTATACAGCTAAGGTAAAATAGTTAAAACACGAGTTTAAAAGTACGAAGTAAATATCCCCAAACAAATGTAAATATGGCAATAAGGTCGACTGCCCTTAAAACGTCGACGTTTTAACGTTACAAGTAGCTCCAGTGAAAGCGATGTCATGAGACAAAGTACAGTTGAAACGCTGTTACGTCGACAAAAGAAATCAAAAGCTTTATCGTCTGAACTGTAACGGAAGGCTTAACGTTCCAGACAACAGTCCGACCGTGATAAATGACTATAAGTAGATTAAAATGGACGAGCCATCCTGTTGCGCAAAAGGCGACATAACAAAACAACTAACGTCAACAATGAAGCTTTAGGGGAGCGAGCTACGAAACTCCATTTACAACAGAAAAAAAACGTTGTCAGCTTCATATTTCCACTCTTGTACCAAATTAAAGACAAAATAATTCGAACTGTTTCACTATTTCTTGAATTCAACGCTTTAAACCCCGTAAATGATTTCAATGAACTTTTCTCAACTCACCAAAACAGTCGCCTTGTACGGAAAACGGGGGGCTGGAATAAACACAATGTCCTGAGCTGTCCCATTGGCCAGACTTGATGTCAATCAATGCAATTCGTGTTCTCATTGGTCGGTTGACGGCAAGCTTGTTCTTTTTATTTATCTCCACCACAACAATAAAACACTGGGTGGATAGATTTGCTAAAAGATGGCTTAAAGTCACAAGTGTCCCAAATGATTGTTTCAAACCATCTCATTCAGTGCCAACATCTTTTATTTCCTTCCCTTTTTTCGAGCATGACTGGGATTTCACTGTGAGAACAGAATATTATTCAAAGTCATAATCCCCATCAAATACGCACTTTGTACTCTTTGAGTACATCCAAGTCCCTGATAGTTTTAAAATAATAAACTATTGTCCGGACCACATCGACATTCTTTACTAATACATAGTAGAAATTTGTTACATAAACTTGAACTAATTGTGAGTTTTTACTGACCTCTAGTGATCACAGTGAGCTATTTCAAGGCAAGACAATTGAAGTGACGACTTACATGTTAAGAGTTAATAACTTTTAACACAGTCTATGGTTAATACTTACAAATAATACTTATATTTGATAGCTAACTAACGTAATAAATTAAACTTTTGTCAAATAAATAAAAACTCCAACCTGAGTAACAGTAAGACATGTGTAATTATTATTATGCCACGTTCATTTCCCCTGTGAGATTAAGTTTGAACATCTCCCATGCTATTCACAAAAAACTATCAATGTATGACAGTATGTTAGTCAAAATGTGTCTAATAATTCATTATTAAACACTTTGTCATCAAAAAATGTTTTAGTTTAACTTTTTGTCTGTATGGATGTAGTTCAAATTGTGACCACAAGATGGTACTAAATGTTCATAAAGTTAGCACCACTAATATCAAGCCAGACGTGATAACAAAATATTTAGAAAGAAATAATTAATAAATTAACTTTTTATTGATTTAAAAAAAAAAAGAAAATCCTAAAGTAATTAATAATCTTACTTTTTTCAATTAAAGTTTATTATTGCAAAGTGTGAGTTTCGGTTTGCGCTCTTCCGGTGCAATCTTTTACTTTGAAGGGATACCGGAAATGTATTGTGTCTCTGACTACATGTTGAATATGACAACTTTCCTAACTAGAAGAGCTGCATTTCCTCAAACAGACTCTGGTCTGAAACTCTAAAAAATCCTTTTAACTCTTCGCGGTGATTTCCTTATGTAGCATAAATGTTCCAAAGTTCGGGTTTCGTTGCCGTCTGCGTTCATTGGTGAGTCGTAGTTAAAACTTTCCGTCTTTTTGTTTTATTTAATATAATGTACAGCTGCGGTTTCTTCTGTCAGCTGTACCGTTACACCACATGTTACCGTAACCCAGTTTTGTCTGATTCCCCACCTAGCAGAGCTGTCGCCCTTAGTTTTAAAAGCGGATATTGATTTAAAGATATGTATGAATCAGTCGTCTAAACAGCAGACAGTGTAATTTAGAGCAGTTATAATTACATCTATGATACTTGAGTTTTGCTTCCTGCTTTTCGAAGTTTCCGCTGTTGATGCAAAAGAAGCAGAAGGGAAACTTTTACAGTGACGTCTGAACATTTAATGAATGTTCAATTACTAAATGTTCAGTGTTGTTGTTAATAATGGTGACTTGATTAATTTCTGTACTGTAAATATTGTCTATATTGCCCCATTTCAGATCCAGTGTGATGAGTAAAATCCCCACCTAGCAGCACAAGAAGCCTTGATTTCTCAGTCAGATCCACTCATCATTATTCATGACTTATTATTTTCATTGATGCTCACTTCTGCTAACTTCAGCTCAGAAATGGAAAGATTTGCTTTGTTTTTCTTGTTTTCTATCATTGGTCATTTACTTTCTCCTTGAAATGCCTTTTCTGATCATTAAGTTGAGAACTTTAACTTCTTTATATTCATTTAGAATTTTTGTTTATTATGTTTTCATGTTCTATTCAGATAGATAGATAGATAGATACTTTATTGATCCCCCTAAGGGAAATTGTGATGACTCAGCAGCAGCATAAAAACTAACAAAGTGCTATGTAATAAAAACATGGAATAAAATATATAATCTGCATTTTCAGATGGATTAGGAGTTCAAAGGTTTTCTGTTTTGTATTTGTACGTTACCACGTCCCCGCTTCTTATTTTCACTGAAAACCAATCCAATTACAGAACTAAAACTTTTGTAAAACAGTTTTCTGGTGACTGGATATTCCTGTTTTCATTGAATCTGCATGAAGGCCAAAAAAAAGACTGAGATACCAGCTGGTGCTTTCTGATATTTGTACATCAGCAATTCTTGTGTGTGACGTATGTGCATGATTTAAGATGAAGTTTGTTTTGTCCAAGCTAGGCGATGGACAGACAGCACATTCAGGTGAGCGACGAAGAGCCCGAAGTACCGCGAGAAGAAAACAGGAGGAGGAGGAGAAAGAAAGCCATCACTTCTTCTTCCTGCACCTCCATGGATCAGATCACTGTTGAGTTTGTGTTGCCCACGGTGGCTCGGGGCGGAAGCAGCCCTGACTGTCTGGTACTGGAGGTGGCTGGAAACTGGACGGTTGAACAGGTTGGCCAAAACCAACAATCGTCTGCACGCTTTTAACCATGAACTAGTGACTGAATTAAACATATTGTGTCTGTTTCTTGTTACCCAGGTGAAAGCTCAGGTGTGGATGAAGGCAGTGACTTTAAACCTCTGTCCGGAGTTCTACCAGCGGTTCTCTCCAGACCACTGCATCCTGCTCTATCAGAAGAAGGGCACCGTTTGTGAGATCTACGACAAGCACCAGGTCTTCCAGACGCTAGACTGCATTCGCTACTGGAGAGGTACCACCACTGCTTCTCCCTGAAGTAAGAAAAGAAGTTGATCCTTGGTGACGATGTTAAAGGTAAATCTTTTTTTTTTTTAAAAAGCTCTGAAAAAGGATGTCGGGCGGATCCAGCTGGTTCCCCGTCCGCAGCCCTCGGATGATTCCCTGCAGTACCAGCGCTACCTGAACTACCTGATGGGCTACGACGTGACTGACGTCAGCAACGTCCACGACGATGAGCTGGAGTTCACGCGCAGGAAGCTGCTGACACCACGACGCATCGAGCTGTCCGACCGAGACCCAAAGCTGTACTCCATGGACCCCTGGGTCACCCGTAAGCCACTACCCGAGCACCTGCTCTCCAAGGTGTGTTCGTGTTATTCGAGATATCAATTAATTCATATCTGAGGTACATTCTCCACTTTTAACCTGTTGATCAGGGACTAGTGGTCATCTAGCCATCTGAATGGACCCTCAAAGCCTCAGTTTAAGGGTTATTGGTGTGATCTTCCAGCCAAGGGGATAAAACAAGGATTCGGCCATTGTTTACCAGAGCACCGATGCCCTGCAGTATCTTTTATAGCTTTTGAATTAACATGTTGCATCCAGTGCATCACATTGACCATAAATTCTATAAGTGCTTTGTTAGGACTGATCAAGATTTATTAAAGAGCTGAACAATTCTTGTTATATTGTTTGAGGATTTTCCTCCAAAACAAAGAGTATTCTTAATTATTTCAGATGATTCGGTTTCAATTTGTCTTTATGTAATCTTTTCATTCATTCTTTTCTCTTTTGTTTCTCTTCTCAGGTGAATAACGGTCACATCCTGGTGGTGATCCACATCGGCACTGCCAGCCAGACCATCAAGGTTTCCATCGATGACACACCTTCACAGGTAGGCGGATATTACCATGTTATTTTTACTACTTCCTGCACAGTTGCCTTACCATCTTACCATTTATGTTTCTTCTTGTTTAGGCGTTGGCAAGCTTCTTTACCAAAGTAGCAAATAAAAGAGTTTTGTTGGGAATCCCTGACAACTCGTGCGAGGCAGATTTTGTTCTGCGTGTTAGTGGCAGGTACGGCACATCCTTAACATTCCCTTACATATGAGTGGAGCAACTTGCACATGTAGCCAAGGTTATCAAGTTTGCGTGACTGGATCACGATGCAGCGGTTGGTTTTAAAAAGAAAATGTGTTAAAATTGTTGAATATTTCTAATATGAAAGTTACTAAGTCGTAGTCTTGTGCAGGGAGGAGTACCTGTACGGAGAGAAACCTCTGCAAAATTTTAACTGGATTCGTCAGTGCCTCAAGAATGGGGAGGAAATCCACCTCGTTCTGGAGACACCCCCTAATCCTGAACTGGATCAGGTCCAGAAGGAGGACTGGGCCCAAGTGGATGATTGCACCGGAGTTGCAGGTAACTTGTCAAACAGAGCCGTTCAGTTTTCTTGAAAATATTTCAATCAACTTACTCCCATAATTCTACTTCACAGGTACTCATGAGCAGTTGACTATTGATGAGAAGGAGCATGAACGAGTGTTTACCATCTCCATTTGGGACTGTAACAGGAAGTTCAGAGTAAAGGTGTTGGGTATTGACATCCCAACCCTTCCCAAAGTCCCAGAGTTTATCGTCTACATAGAGGCCAGTATATTCCACGGGCAGCAGCTTTTAGCCCAGGTAATCCAGATGTGGCTCATTTTAGGACACTAAAGCGAAAGTTTAACATTGTCTGCTGTGATCTAGTTTAAGCCTTAAATGTTAGTAATGAGTCTTCTCTTGTTTTCTAGATGCACAAACACTGGTTGTTAGGGTAACCCTCTCTGACAAACAACTGATTTTCCCTTATTCATCAGAATCCAAAACATATTTTTTGTCTCTTAAATGCTTTTAAAGGAAAGCCTCTGCAGATAGAAATACTCTATTTGATCTATAAGTAAGTTAGTACATTTATGACGCAGTGTAAAGACAGTAAACAGTGAGGCTGATAACACTGAGATAAAATTAAAAACAGCTTTCCTTTGAATATGATTTGAATACCTCCTGGGAGCGGCAGAATCTGCCAGAGCGTCTATGTGGTCTGGAGAGACAGTCGCAGAATTAAAATGGATTTGACTGAAAAATAGACTGTGAATGGTGTATAAATAAAGATGATCACTTTAAAGTAGATCCTGTAGATAAGTAACATGTAAAAAAAACCCATTTACACACAGTTTGACTCTGAATGAAACCTTTTAGGAGAGGACAACCTCCAAAACGTTCAGTGAAGAAGTGCTGTGGAACTCTTGGTTGGAGTTTAACATTAAGATCAAGGACCTGCCAAAAGGAGCGCGGCTCAACCTGCAGGTAAACTCTGGAAAGAGTCTTTGGCTTTGTATTTAACCACAATATGCAAACCCCAGTCCAAGAAAGTTGAGATGATGCATAAAATACATGTATAAGTAAAAACAAAATGCAATGATTTCCAAATGACATAAACGGATATTTAGTTGACAATGATACAAAGAAAATGCTTTAAATGGTGAAAGTGAAACATTTCATCATTTTGAGGAAAATATTAGCTCGTCTTGTTGGTAGCAACATAATTCAAACAAGTTGGGCCATGTTTACTTCTGGATCTTTGGGAAAGTAATGTTAATCTTTTCTTATCTGTTATAGAATTCCAGCCGTCAACAGTCCTGTTTTTGTTTTTTTTTTGTAGTATTTTGCATTTCATGATACACCAAATGCTTTCAGTTGGTAAAGGTCTGAACGTCCATCACCACAGATGCATCTAATATCCAGACTATGCCCCCTAGTGTTGAAAGGAAATGCATTTCTTTATGAATAGATTCTGTCTTTTTTTAAATTTTTTTAATTTGAAATCTCCAACAAGAAACAAGGTGTTAGCACTTCTTTTCCCTTCCTTTTGTCTAAAGATTCTTGTTCTACAATTCGGCTGACCTTTTCTTGCATCTGGCCTTTTCGCTCTTTCATTTCGCATCTTTCGTTTACGCTTATGTAGCTATGTCATCTTGATTGTTGACTTTTGAGAAGTATATTTGCTTGAAAGGGTTCATGACTCTGTAAGTAATTAAGGTATAAAGCACTTTTAGTGCTGATTTTTCTCATTTTTTGGTATGTATCCATGTCTGGGTTTTCTATCCATGTTGAAAGGATAAGAGTTTATATAATTAAGAAACCGCTGTACAATTATTGGTCTGCTTTGTTGCATCACATTTCACTCAAACCCTTATTTCCCATCCAGGTGGTCTGTGGTAAGCAACCCCACACAACAAACTCCAAAGGAGGCACCTACCAGGATAATTCAGCAGGAACCGGCAGCCTTGATGGTAAAGTCACATTTGGTCACCACTCCTATTAAAACTGCGGAGAAATGCTTCAGTGCGTCTGTCCTTTCATCAGGAAAGACCAAGAGCCGTCTCCTGTACTACGTGAACCTGCTCCTGATCGACCACCGCTCTCTGCTCCGCCAGGGGGAGTTCATCCTCCACATGTGGAAGATGCCAGTGAAGAGCGAGGAGAGCAGCAGCAGCATCAACGCTGACAAGCTCACCTCAGCCACCAACCCAGACAAGGCCTCCTCCATGGCCATCGCCATCTTACTGGACAAGTACTGCTACCCGGTGGTGCTGCCCAAGAGCAGGGATGTGGGCAGGGAGTGCGGAACTGCGGGGGAGGAAGCTGAGGCAGGAGAGAGAGGTCAGAGAGAGATGCCGAACCACCTGAAGAAACAGTTTGAGGCCATAGTGTCTACCGACCCCTTACATCCTCTCAGTCCTGAGGACAAAGAGCTGCTGTGGCACTTCAGACATGAGTGCATGCGCCACCCCAGGTATTTATTTTCTTTAGCTCCAAACTACATGGTGTCTTAGTATTTTTGATTTGGGATCTTAGTTGTGCCTCTGATCTCCTGCAGGGCTTATCCAAAGCTGCTGGGCTCAGTCAGGTGGGGGAAACAGGAGGACGTCCTGGCAACGCATCGTCTGTTGGAGCGCAGCAGTGCATGGGATACCAGGTGAAAGTCTTCTGATGCTATCACTCTACAGTATGTGTCTCTCCTCAGTAGGTTCAGTGTTAACTTCACCCCTGTTGGTCCCGTTTAGTGGTCTGGATGTCGGTCTGGCAATGCAGCTGCTGGACTGCCACTACTCAGATGCTCAGGTTCGCTCGATGGCTGTCAGGAAGCTGGAGACGCTGGAGGACGATGATGTGCTCAGGTATCTTCTCCAGCTTGTGCAGGTGTGGACTTTTCTTTTCTTTATCTTTTTTATGCCTGAAGTCAGTGTAGCTGAAATATTTCGTTTTAGGCACTTTTGATTTTAAAGTACCTGCACGTTGCAGGGGGTATTTCTGCTTTCTTCTACTTCAGCTTCAGCATTAAATTGCTGTTTATTTGTTAATGCATCAGTAATAATCAACCATTTATGAAGGCAGCCATTAGTCGGGGTTCACTTCACCAACCAAGCACATTTATAGGGGACTCTGGAAAAGCTGCAACTCTACTTTTGATTTCTGAAATCTGTTTTCCTAAATATGGCATCGCCGCATGCAGCCAGTGCAGTTTAGCGTAGCACAGATACTCAAAAAAGTCTGTTCTGTTCCTCCACTGACACATTGGCGAATAAAAAGTAAACACCTGATACACACTGATGACGACGAAGCATTTCCTCCATTTACCCTTGCTCCACATGATTCACAATTAAGACTATTTGACAAGCTCATGGAAAGAGGCAGGTCGTCCTTCATGTTTATATTCTCATGTATTTCCATGGTTGACTCTGTGGTCAGTTTTGCATAAGGGAGAATTATCAGCTGAGGCGAACAAAGGGCTCTTTGGTCTGATAGGAAAATAACACTTCCTTTCATACCATTATCACTTCAGGCTTTGCTCTTCAGTCATATGTGGAGGAGGTTATTCCATTATATTCTACAAGATATCTAGCTCATAGGTTATAGCTGCTGTAGAAATACTGCTGTAGGTTATTTTTTTCCTGTGACTTGCTTTGCAAAGGTCGGTGTTGCACTGACTCACAGTAGTTTGTGTCATTCTATCTGATCTATTTTAAAATGCTGGCCAGTCTGTTCTCGGAGTAGTTTCTGAAACGCCAAACAGAGGGGGGAAAAACACACCAACAGACATGAAGGTCGTGTCATGGATGAGTTTATATACAAAACATTTCCTCATAACATTTGATCTCCCTCTTATGGAAACCGTTTGGCTCTTTTAGATTGGATTTCAGCTCAAAATACACCTGTTGTTTGACCTTCTTATGCATTCATTGTTTCCTTTGCTTAACACGTGCATTGCAGTGTGTGATGACAATGAGCTCTGTGTTTTCATTGCACTTCCTGTACCAACTCAGTCCACATTACACTCCATCATACTGGAACCTCTGACCCCAGTCTGTTCAAGGCAATCTGTGAAATTCTTATTTCTGATGTGACTTTTTGAGTCCATCTTTTGTGCATGGGAAGCTTTGACATCACCATAGATATGGCATTGTTGTTTGTTGGTGCACACCAACCTGATGGAATATCAGATCTCTATATCTGACAGATATTTTTGTACCTAATTTGAAAATTAATCCATGAACATTGGAGTACACGGATTACAGATTTCCAGATGGCTATGAATAGTATTATTGGTAAAAGTAAGACTGTTACACTTGCTATACATTAAAGCATGCATGAGCTTTTGAAAGAAATGTGTGCTGTTTTTGAGAATATGTGTGTGTGGTCCTGATTTTCTGTATTTATGGGGTCTGAAAGCTGTGAGCCCACTTTACCTATGGGGTCAAACAACTTTCTGAGGACCAGACTTACAGACCCCACATGTTAAGATGATTCTTTTGATTTGCTTTGCATGTGAAAAGTACCTGGATCGATGCCCACATTCTTAAGAAGAGTCTAATTGACTGTTCTGGTGAGAGGAGTTGACGCCTATCTGATGTGGACTGTGGGAAAGAAATGTTGTATGCAACTCAAAAAACAAAAAAACAAGAGCACAACCACTGGCACCAGCTTCTCTGGCATGATTCTTTGCTGCCATGTTGCACCCCAGTTACATTATGACAAATTCATAAACAGTCATATTCACTTCATGAATGCCATAAATCCATCTTATCGCCCCATGCTCTACACGGCTGTACTAATATGCCTTTTTAAATGCTACATATAGAATTAAATGAAATGGAAAAGAGAAGTTTTATTTGTACCAAAACAGAAATTCTAAAGAAAAATTGAGACCATATATGTTATGTTTAAATTTAAAATACATTTATTTAGTCTTTGTTTTTATATATCATGTTTTTTATTGTCTTTGCTGTCTACACCGAGAACACAATTTTAGTGAGGGGGCCATTTAAAAACAGAAAAGCTTGTGTGAGTACCCTGTGTTTTTATTTGGACTTAAACTTGTTCAATGACTAATGTTACTGGAAGCAGTAGTTGTTTCAGGAACCAACCCCTGGTCACTAAAAAGCATAATTTCTGGGATCCTGGGAAAGGTTAAGGGTTTGATTTGCCCTCCTGATGGTGTCCTGGGAGATGAAACAATGCATTGATCGCATGCTAATTGGCGGAAAGTTAACTCGAGCCAGGGCGAAGCTACCCAGACCGACAACCGATTTTAATTCAGAGAGGATGAAGTGCTAAAAATGACAAGTAGCAAAGAATCACGGGTGGAAGAACTCAGAAAACAGCTGCTCCATTTTTGTCTAGTTTAAATTCTGTTGTCCACAGCAGCTACAACACCAGCACAACCAAGAGCAGCCCACAGCTCAGATTGTTCCACATATGTATCGCCCCCAAGTGGCAGCAAAACATAGGCACAGCCAAAATGGCTGTTAAAGCGTCATAAAACACAGGAACATGTCTGCAGGAGCTGTGAGAAACGGTTTGCAGAGGCATGTTTGGACCTTAAGGTGTGGATTGGTATTGCTGAAGGTGTGTGTGTGTGTGTGTGTGTGTGTGTGTGTGTGTGTGTGTGTGTGTGTGTGTGTGTGTGTGTGTGTGTGT
>JAOXYM010000025.1:8525907-8580269 GCA_028567055.1 Leptatherina wallacei
TGGTAAGAAATTTGTGTGTAGAATTTTAATGTTTGTGCATTTTTGTAATTTGTGCATGTGTAAATTTATTTTTTGTGTGTAATTTCTAGATATTTGTGTGTGCATTTGCAAGTACTCCAAGTTACGCACAAAACTGTTTATACGGTTTACAAACCACATGTTATACATACAAGTACCCAAAGTTACACACACATTAGTTTATATGGTTTACAAACCATGTATTATGCACACACAATGATATCGAGTCTATTTTCTCTCCATACTAAAAGGTCAAGTTCGGACTGAAGGCTGCCCAGTGGTCATGTGGCAAACAGTCTTGTTCTGGACAGCAGCTTTTCCTACTTCACTTGTAGGAGTCACTTAAGTTCATGTTTACTCAAGTGAGAGCAAATAGTTTGATGCTTACTTCAGAGAAGGCTGCTCTGAGGTGTGTGTGTGTGTGTGTATATATATATATTGTTGGCATTTTTCAGGTATTTGCAGAAGTGCCCAGGACCCAAACGGTTTAATCAAAAAACAGCTGCATATTATGGTTCTGGGCTATGATTTGCAGCAACTAGTTTTCCAGGCTATCACTCCTCAGGAATCGGTGATCAATACTTCTGTTTTGTTGTATATTGGTCACAACTCACAACTAAAAATGATTTGATAATTGCTCACCAATTAGGAGTTGAAATAGAATATAAATTCAATTAAAATAAATTCAGCTTTATTTGTACAGCGCCCATTCATGACAATGTCATCTCAGGGCACTTCAGAGACAATCAGTTTGAGCCAATCTGATTGTCATACATTGATTCATACAAGCCAATTAATAACAAATAGCCTAGCTAAGGGAACCAACAGACTGTATCGAATCTTGTCTTTGATCCAATCCCCATCCTGAGCATGCTTGAGGCGACAGTGGACCTTTTAACAGGAAGGAAAAACCTCCAGTATAACCCCGCTCAGGGAGGGCGGCCATCTGCCTTGACCGGTGGTCTTTGTTTATAAAGAGATCCACATTGCTGCTGTTATGCTAGTTTTACTCACAAATACTTTATCTTGTCCTCCCCAGGCCATCCCTCTGGCCCCACATTTGATTGCCTAATTTTCTTGGTAGAAGTTAGATAGCATGAAACTACTGAGAAAGCAGTTGCTACCATTTACAAATTAAGACCCCCAAAGTAATCAACATGATAGATTGCAGATAAACAAAATAGATTCTGATTTAGTTGGAGTCGTCGGTTAACCTAAACTTGACATTTAGTATACATTAGCACACGCCAGTTCAGGCAAGTTTTCACATTTTATAATTAAATATGAACATTCGCCCATGGAAAAGCGGAGAGGTAAGAAAAGTGAAAGGACTGTGGAAAAGGCCTAACGCATCCAGTATTAATGTGTTACCAAGGCATCTAACAAAACACCACCCCTATATTTAACAGTGGGATTATCTAACCCTGACCATGTAGTTGAGATTCCTAACTCTAATCAAGAAGCGCTTTTGCAACTGCTGTTAAAAACCAGTCATCACATCTCCGTCTAAAATTTGAGCTTAATTTTTCAAACAACTGAGAACAATGTTTATTCTGGTGTGAAAACATGATGGTCATATTTGAGGGAGTAAAAAACATCATTTATGATGAATTATTTCTAAGTTGTGCAACCCACCATCCACCTATCACATCCTATAGATCGAGGACCTGTTACTTAAGTCCGTTTTGGCTGACCTCAGCACCACCTGTCAATATCAACTGTGATGACTGTGCAATGAGACAGGATTAACCCAACTACACATACTGCTGCACTAAAATGTCTGAAATAGAGGATATCACAGTGGTGTGAATGAATACGAGTTCACATGCTGACTTTCATCCTTAATATAATTTCAATAGTGATTGAATCCCTTAAATAAAGAAGAACAAAGCTTAGTCAGCTCCACTTCCTCATAAAGAATGTCGGAAGCAGAATATCTTCTTTCTATCTTTGAACGTTTTAAACCTCATACAAACAGGCAGATTTGTTCCCAATAATCTCATTGTTTAAGGATAGATTGTCTGATTCTTGTTATGAATTAATTTAGTAGTAATCAGATTATGTACTCATCCTGATGCGGTTGTTGCCTTGGCTCCATTTGTTCCCATAAGTAAACAATCATTATCTCCTTCTCTTAGGCGAAACTCATTATTTCTAATCTAAATATGTGTACTATGATGACCCTTTCCTTAAAAGCTCAGTGAAGCTGGCCTTTTAAGATCTCACAGGTTCACAGATAAACCTAAACAGAAGGCACAGTAATTAATGCATATTAGAGAGCGCAATAATCTCTGCTCGACTCTGTGGGGCTGTAATTCCTTTGCCAAACACCCAATCTGCCACCCTTGAGCCTTGTATGCAGCATGTTAAATAAGTGTGCACAATAAACTGCGACCCTTTCAGCCAACTGGAGAGGACTATTATCCAGGAAGAGCTAAGCTGAGGATTGCGCCACTGAGTCAGACGGTTGCTGGAGTTTCTCTCACCTGCAGCAGTGTGGCCGACTGACTGACTGGGAGCTGAGAGGGAACGAGGCGTGCCTACCTGCTGGAGTCACTCAGAGTTGAAGTGAAATGGCTCTCCGCAGATCCCCCTCCTCCACCTGTGCAGGTGCGTGCCACAGAAACCTATAGGAAGCCTTCCTCTCTTTCCTTTGTGTGGCCTGTCCTGTCTGTCCCTCCGGTATCATCAGCCAACAAAGGACAGGACCACTGTAGAGTAACCCTCCTATTGTCCCTTCCCTGTTACCCCCAGTGTGTGTGAGCAAGTGTGTATTTGTCTGTGTGTGAGCAGGCCGTGTGGGGCAGCTCTTTACGGCAGGCAGGGTATACAGTTGCATGGAAGTTTAATTCGATTATGCATTCAGACCCCACTGTGTTCACGTTGTTCTCAGTTTTGTCTCCTGGAGAAAGTGTCTGTTTTATAAAAAAAAAAAGAGAATGAATCACATTTTTGGGGATGACTGTATCTCAGACATGTGCTCCCTCGGAGTAAGCTCAAAACAGAGCGGTAATCCGGTTTACTTTAATGGCTGACTGCTGTTGTGCTGTGCTGTAAGGGAGGTGAATAACCTGTAAAGGATGAAGTGAGATGCAGCATTTAGTTTAGGGAAAGAGCAGGGAACTCAAAAGCTAGCTTAGTCAGAAACTCTGAAAACTCTGAAATGGAGCATTCCCTCATTTTTAGAAACCTCAGAGACGCGAAGCTAATTTCTGAGTGAACAACTTGTGCAGTTTCATGTATGAACATTTTACCGGGTTGCTTCAAGGAGTAGTTTTGAAACGCAGGCAGATGAATGGACGGCAGGATTTACAGTCAAGTCCCCTGGAGCTTTGATTGTGTAAATCCTTATCCATTATGATCCCTTATCCTTTTATAATGATCATTACCAGCTGCCCTACACATTTCATCTATAGAGTTAAAAACTCTCATCTTTTCTAGCTTACCTAACAAACATGTGCATGTAGTTTATGTCAAATTGATCATATTTAAAATGGTTTAAACATATTATTTATAGACCTATTTAGAATATAAAAACTCAAAGTCTTCTAATTTGAACTACTTTGAAAGAAACAAAGGAATTAACTACAATGGGATAAAAGCAGACTTCCACAGATTTCCAATGGGTTTTTTTGGTTTTTGGTTCAACTCAGGTTGAAGTTTTTTTTTATGAGTTTAGAAGAAGACCTGAAATGCATTATGGGGAATACCTGACCTGACAAAGATTAAAGTGATGTGATCGGCCAGCTGTTACCTGTTTGAGTGGCTTGGAATAAACTAGCATGACTGGACCCTTCCCAAGTATGATGTAATATCCCAGATGTTCCCAGAGAGAAAAGTAAATCCTGAAGAATTTACGTCTTTTCAATGTCCACCACATTTTTTCCACCACCAGGTTTGCTTCCAAATAAGTCAACTTCTTCTACTGAATTACAGCTACTAGAAATGTAGCGCATACCACCACCCTTTGATGACCATACTCACATCAGTTTAACCCCTGAAAATGTGTAAATTACATTCCTATTTAGCTTTTAGAATTTTTTTTGCCTGCAAATGGAAACCTCACTACATAGATGTTGAGCAAACAAGAGTCCAGTTCAAAATCCAGCTGATACCATAAATCACATTTAATGTACGTGAGAAATTCTATGCTGATACGTGTAAAATTACCCATACACTGTCATACTTTTACATATATAATTCTGTATAGGAAAGAACTCTAAACAATAAGGAAAAGCCAACAATTTAAATGAGATGCACTTTAATATTTTGGTTAAAAAAACCACATCAATTACAGCAGAATTCTCCATTAATGCTTCACATCAAGATGCTTAAAATCTTTCCAGCTGTAACACATTAGTGTTTCCCTCATCAGTGGTTAATAACATGAAACGGAATAAGATTGGGTTCTGGCAGAAGTTTCCATACAATCAGTGCACCGGAGATGAGACAGCATGTGATAAAAGCATCAGCATTAAGTCTTTGTGCCACGCTGCTGCTGCCCATTATCTGTTCCCTGAAAGATGCCCTTTGTCTCTCCTGTTAGAAATTAGAGTGGAAATAAAGGGAGTGTTTATCTTACACAATCACTCTGAGTAACAGAAGCCGGCTGCAATCCCAAAAGCCTCTGATTTAGTGACATTTTGAGGCAAATATGGGAGTTTATCTTTTCATTTCAGGCACCTCTCCCGCAATAAAACCCCAGAAAGGATCTCAGTTTAGTGTCATTTGAACGCCAGCTTTCATATTCCTGGATTCGGAACAATTTTTAGTTGATAAACGCTGTTAAAATCTGATGACAGGAACCCTCATTTCAGTGATTCCTTGCTTCATATTTATTTAAGGGGTATTTTCTCATTCATTTTCCCTCCTACCAGTGAGAACTTGGCGACCTCCCAGTTCCAGCCCTGCCTCTCTAAACACCAACCGGTGGTGACGGGCGATCAAAAACACCAGCAAACTGTTGCCAGTTGAAGTTTTTCCTTCTGGCTTCAGTCTTAAACCCAAGAAAACATCTCGCCCTTTAACTCCCGCTGTCATATAGTCAAATATGTTCAAGTGTGGAGAAAATGTGTTTGAAGAAGGATTGCAGGAAGTCGAGAGATACAGAGAGCTGTCTGTGGGACTGAAACAAGAGTGCTGTACATGGCCTGGTGCGTTACTATGGCTACAGCTGTCTGTATCCCTAAAATAACTATACACACACAGTAACCTTATTTCAAATAAAGAAAGAGAAAATGGCAATCTGTTGTCGTTCCTGACAGCGTGACAGTCAGATTGTCAAAGATGGAGAAATATCTGTTTTGTCACTGCTGCGCTACAACTCCCTCGGAGGAACTGTCGGGTAAAACCAGCAATAAAAACAGAGCAACAAGTCCATTTTTGTGTATTTCTGGTTTTCCTGCTTCATGGAAAAAGAAATAACAAATTTCACTCACATTTACGATATCTTTTGGAAATTTTGGTTGCTTTTCTTTTCCTTCTTTGTGTCAAACAGGGAAACAAGCTTGTCCTTTTGTGTGTTGCTCTGAGACTGGGGTTTTGTGACTGATCGATGCAAGCATCAATTTGCACAGCGGGGAACAAAGCTTCCCCGGACTACTTTGCATATTTGTGGCTCCAAACGACACTGAGTGACAGCTGAGCATGAAACCCAAGACAGCACAAGACTACTGCTGCGTAACCTTGAGGTCTCCGGGTTGTCGAGAAATCTTCAGCGGCGAAACTGACTTTGAGGGACACAGCGTGTGTGGGAGAGGTGGATGAGTAAAGCTCTCCATTTTCATACTGACAGATGTCATGGTGCTTGTGAGCGAGACACTCAACCCCTGGATACTTCATCATAGCTGTTGGGTTTGCTGAGATCATGAACAAATGATGAGAGAAGTAGAGATGTTTAAAAGCCCCCCCCTCCATACACATCGTGGTAATTTAGAATCATCTCTTGTTGTGGTTATTTGCATCACTTTGTGTGATCATGTAGTTATTTTGTTTTGACTCAGGTTTGACCACTCCTGCATGTCTTTTCTGTCATTTATATTTATTTTTAAAAACATTTTGTGTCCAATTTTGGTAGCCTTTGTACGTCTTTTGTGTCACATTTGGACATCTTGTTTTAGTCTTTTTGCTTCCCTTCATGGTTGTTTTGATTCTCATATTGGTCAATTTTGTATTAACTGCAAATTCTGGCCATTAAATGAGGTTTTAGTTGTTTTTGTATCAAGTTTTGGTTCCTTGGGTTGTTCCTTGTCTGCAAGTTACATGAGATTTTAAGTCTCATTTAGGTTGTTTTATCTGTTTGTGGCAATTTTCAATCTTTTCAAGATTGTTTTGTGCGTAATATTTGCCAGTTTCGTCTCTCTTTGTGGGTGTTTGCATTTCATTTGAATGTTTTTCATTTATTCTGCATGTCATTTAGTTTGGTTTCTACAGTCGTGTGAAAAGGAAAAAAATATTAGAAGATCATCTGATCTTTGTCTTGGTTTCAGTGAATGAATGAATGACTGGTGTAAAGCTTGTCTTTACTTCATTCTAAGGCCTGGTCAGCTGTCCATGCTTTAGACAATCTGAAGATGTGCAAGGAAATAACAACTTTAGATACAATCTTTTTGTTTTCTTATACATTTTTAGAAATGAGAATCACTTCAAAGTCTGTGTTGATGTGAGAGCTTTGTTAGCCGGGTAGACTTTGCTGTTTATCCCTGTTTCTTACATATATTACGCAAGCTAGCTGCAGGCAGAAATCTTGGGACAAAAAACTTTCAATGAATGAATAATTAATATATCTTTTCAACCAAATGTCTGGAAATCAGTATTATAGTTCTGCTGTTGTCGTTATCTTTTCTTTACCATTTTGAAATGCATAAAGTGGCCCTGCGATGGACCGTCGACCTGTCCAGGGTTTACTCTGCCTCTTGCCTGCAGGAATAGGCTTCAGCTTCCCCGCGACCCGAATTGGATTAAGCGGTACAGAAAATGAATGAATGAAATGCACAAAGTGAAGCAAGCTTTTAAGGTTCAGTTATGATGGTTACCTTTCGCTGGATAAACAAAAAACTCTACACAGGACGAGACACCTCAACTGAAGCACTCAAGTTCCCCCTGTTTCAGTTCTATAAGGTGTACTTTTTCCTGCTATTGCCACTTACGTCCTGAATAACTATCTTCCAGATCCATGGGCCAACTTTGCTGGTTTCAGCCAGGTCACCACTGCACTCAGCGAATCCTCCTCCATCCACAGCGATGCCCTGTACCACCTGACCAAGGATATTCCCGGGATAGGACCGAACCCCATGCCTTACAGCATCCTGGAGCCTGCAGCTTTGAAAGAGGAGCCTACGGCTGAGGAATTACAAAGTCTGCAGCAGGTGAATACAGGACTGGAGAAGAAAGAAAAAAACAACCACATTCCTTCAATATATTTGGGATATTTTTGGAAACCAGTTTGAAGTTGATGAATTTGGGGTTGACAGTGGGTAACGGCTCATGCAAAAATGAGACTTTTCAAACTAAGCTCATGAATAATTTTCTGTGCATGCAACATTTCATAGCTTTACATCATTATATGAGTTTGCATAATTTCTCATTAGAATAACCTCAGATACCACTCTGTGATAATGATGGAGGCACACTTTTTAAAAAGACCTTTTTTATTTGGTGTCTGCTTTTGGTCTTATAGAATCTGAGTTATTTTGCAGTGAACTACAATGATCTCAGTATAGAGTTAATGCTGGTTTAGGACAGAGATGGATGGAAATTAGGCTGATATTAGGAACAGGTTCATGGTTAGTGCTGCCTTATCTTCCTGCGCATTGATAACCCAATTAAAAAAAAGAAAAAAAAACTAATCCACTGCATTGTACTGTAGCTAATGAGGACTAAATTATAAAAATTTCCTCCGTAAAAAGCCACATTTTTAACATGTCCACAAGCTTTTTTAAAATTGTATTATTGTTATTATTTCATTTATGTTACCAGTAGCTAATGTTCTTTGTAAAAGTTTTACTACCTGTGTGTTTACTACTTTAGCACATGCTATGACGAGGCGACGAAATGGGAAGCTAGCGCAAGCTAGCCAGAGGCTAGTGGCAGAAATTAGCTCTAGCAGCAGGAGCTGACCTGACCAGGTAAGAGGTCACCAAGGCAAAATTCAACAGCTGGTGGAGTTGTAGCGACAATCAGTCACAGGATTATACACAGTATTAGCTAAATTATTTAATTGGTAAGCGTCTCTCTGCTCTTGCTTGTAAAAGTTGAACTAGTTTCAACATTCACACCAAAGCTATGCTAGCAAAACAAATACAATGCAAGATGATACCCATTCAAAGTGATGAAAAACAAGATAGTTGATGCTTGTAATTCGTTTGTGTAAAGTATAGACAATCATATTCAAAGAAATATTCGGCATGAACTGACCTGTATTCCATATAGTGCAAGTGAAAGCAGCAACATCAATACTACCATGTTGTTGATCACAATGCAGCATTAATCCAGCATCATCTTGCCATCTGCCTATGGGGGTAATAATTTGACCTTCCTTTCTGTTTGCATCTTATGAAGAGGATGCAAAAGTCATAAAACTGCCAGATGTGACAACGACCTGCAATGTTAAACAGCAAAAAATGCTGAAGAAACACTGAAACTTGTGATTTGGCTTGAAGCAATTTCCTTGTTATCAATTAAGTATAAGTCTGTGCAACAGTGATTAAAGCCACATAGTACAGGATCATTAGGTAAACAACTGTTGATAAAGAAATATGAATATATCATTTTCAAATTTAGCTTTAAGTTTTACATTAGATTTCCATTTCAGCAGTAATAATCAGTTAATTATTTCATATAGGCTAATCTATAATCTCGTTTACATGTGCCACCCTTTTTCTGATAGGGACCTGCCCTTGATTTTATACTTTTAGTGTTTTCCTTTATTTGTTTACTAAAAAAATACTATTATACCTTGCTTACAATGGCCATTTTAACACCATGTGCATACCGCATTGTGAAAAGTTTAAAGTTGGGAGAATTTGAAAGACATTTGATAGAGTTGTTTCGGGGATCGTTCGTGGAAAAACAGGTCTGTAAATTACATCAGAGAGCCTGCTGCCTCTCTACACACTGCAAAAAATGTCCTTCAAAACACATGGGAGGAAAACATATTTTGATTAAATACATACAGAAAAAGCTTTAAGCTTAACGAAAAGGCTGTTGATATGGGAGGGAAATGTTTCTTTACATTAGTGATCTGAAGCATTGCTTATTCCAGGTGTTTTCCTAAGTGAGCAGCATCTCACATTGAGAACGGATATTTTTTACAGTGTGGCACTTTCCCGCACTAAAAACACCGGTGATGCGCATGCAGCCTCCAGATCACTCAGTTGCCCAGAAGGGGGATCACCAGCATGTGATCGGGCTGCCGATAGTTCCGCGTTTCTGACAGATCTGTCCAAGGCAATGAAAGCTGAAGTAGATGCGCCGTCGCTCCTCTCGGATCGCGGACTAACTGGACCGACTTCATGAGTCTGATGAAAGCGATGGGGAAGACGGCGGTGATGATGATGAATCTGGCTGCGTTTTACAGCAAAAACCGGGAACTTTCACTCCTCCTCATCTTCTTCTCTCGCTCTGTGTGTCTTTAAAGCGCAACAGTATGCAGATCTCCCCGGGCGAAGACAAGATCCCAGTAAGTATCCCCACCGCTGCTCTCGACCACTTTGTTAATGTAATTATTAGAATAAGTATTATTAGTTTTTCCAATAAAACAAACAAACCAATTGGTTGAATATCGTTACATTGTTCCATGTTCTATACATATATGGAATAATCAAGAAAACAAACATCTGACAGCAACAATATGACCACTACTACCGCATCTATAATGATAGTAATTAAACATTTTGTCTTGAGCTTCATTTCATTTGTTAGTCTACATCCACTTGTTGTATTTCAGGTCTGCAACACACCCCAACAAAGTCCGGACAGTAAAGTCTTTACCACTTTGTAATGTTGCCATTTCTTTTCGAATCACTTAAAAGCCCTGCTTATCAAGCAATAAAGCATTTTACATGTTATTTTGGCCAATTTAATCATTTAAGATGTGCAATGGTACAGGACTTTTTTTTTCAAAGTTCACCATACATTCTCTCTAGAAAATCAGAGCTGCAGAGCAGGAATACCTGTATCCTCTTCCTCTGCAGAAGTGATGTATGTATGCAGAACATAGTTTTGCATTGTCCTTTTGATAATGCATGACACCAAAAACGACATCTTGCTCTAAAGTCTCCATGTTTGTGTGAATGCTGCTATCACAGAAGTGCAAATGAGCTTCGCCAAAGTTACTAAAATATTACCATTTCACAGAGCCAAGTTGTTGGAATTGTTGCTGTTGAGTCTCGATGGTCCTTCTTGTGTTTGTTCCAAAGCAAATGGTGTCAGTTTCTAACAATAAATACACATTTCCACTGTTGGATGCTCCATCCCAGACGAGTCCAGAGAAGTTGACGCTGCTTTGGACAAGTTTAACATGAAGCAGATTTTTTTTGTTGCGTAAAAATATTGAAACAGCATTTGTGATTGCGACGCTGCTCTGTTGTTTGACAAAGTAATCTGTTGCCTGTGTTGCAATATCAGCTGTGGATGGATGGCAGTTTTTGATGTCATTTGAGGAATCGGAGGTCAAACATGTCCAGACTGGGCTTGCACAATTGCCATGTACCCACTGAAAGTCCTCCATATACCTTGAACCTTTTAATGAAGAGGGAGAAATATGCAAAGCCCCTCTGATCTTTCCCTCTGGAACATTGATTTGTTTTTTTGTTTTTAATATAGCTATATATAGATATATATAAAGATATATGTGTGATATATTCTAAGTCCATAATTTCTTCCTGCATTTGTTGAAATCTTTTGAAGATGAAGTTTTTCTTTTGAGTTGTTCTTTATTTTTTTCTTGTACCAAATCAAAGTAAAATCCCTTAGTAGTATAATCTACCAATAAATGTAAGAATTGCTGCTTTCTTTTTTAAATATAATTTTTTTTAACATATTCCCAACTTTTGGGGGCATTTAATATTATTAGGACAATACCATTATTAATGCAGATTGACTATTTACCACTTTGACTTGTTATGATATTGCTCTGTAAAGCATTAATGATTTTTTCAATGCCCCAAGAAGCTTACTGGGAATAACTAAGCACCCTGGAGGTTTTATTATGCTTTTGCTGAGACAAATACTTGCACCTTCACAGACTTCTTGGTACTAGACCAAACCACTAGGGAATCTTCCAGGAACACTGCTTGACACATGAAAAAACCCCACTGGCCTCAAACATGAGCCTTAAGGGAAAGTTCCAGCAGCTTGAAGCACAAGTTAGTGTCCTGTTATATTAAGTAGCACTTAAATGGCACAGATAGTGTAAACTAAAAACTTGTATGATATGTTGCAGGTTTAAAAATAACTAAATATAAATCTAATGAGAATATGAGGTGTTGGTTCTTAGTGTCTTTGATACAGGTCCCTAGACTCTGAGGTGTTCAGTATGAGTATAACATTTGAGCTATTCTGAACAATGTACTCAATGAAGTTACAAATTTTCACAGCGGCTAATTAAGTCTTTGTTTGGTGGAACTGTCAGCTGGGAATTACCTTAGACTGTGTACATAGAGGATGGACATAATCACTTAATGTTAGAAACAATCTAGTGCATTGAAATGCTATACTACTGATGGCTGTTAGGCACTGGCTCTTTCTTTAAAGTCAGAAATGTTAGACAGAAAATCCATCTCTTTTTTTTTATCTAAAGTTTTTATTTGACCATTTGATGAAATGAAAAAACTTAAGCAAAAATGATTTGCATATATGTAAGGTTGATTGCTGTGTGATATGTCTGGGTTGTAGTGCAAAAGGTATCCAGCAGGGGGCAGAAGACAAGCATCAGACTGTATACAACAGGGTTTTAAACAAAGCTTTTACCATGTGGTGATCCAATCGGTCCCATAAACTTTATGTATCAAATCGGATACGCATGGCAGGAATTAAAGAATTAAGTATCACTCTTATCCAAAAATGGTCAGTTTTGTCTTTGTAGAGGGACATCCAAGTCTTGAAATCAAGAATTTAGAATGGCACTGCACAAAGCAGTGGGTGATATGCTGGCTAGATTCTGGGGATTTCCATATAAAATCTGAAATCACTTCCTGGTTTGCTCTTCTTTCTCCACATAACAAACACAACTATCCATCCATCCATTCTCTGTACCGCTTAATCCAATTCAGGGTCATGGGTGGGCTGGAGCTTATCCCAGCAA
The DNA here is from genome assembly GCA_028567055.1 of Leptatherina wallacei. Taxonomy (NCBI): domain Eukaryota; kingdom Metazoa; phylum Chordata; class Actinopteri; order Atheriniformes; family Atherinidae; genus Leptatherina; species Leptatherina wallacei. Next base: position 8,538,230 of record JAOXYM010000025.1, read on the forward strand.
TTATCAGGTGAGAGGCAGGGTACACCCTGGACAGGTCGCCAGTCCATCGCAGACTAATGAGTCTAGTTTACGCGTTTCAAAGAAATATAGAAATTATGCCAAGAGTTTAGCCTTTGTGTCAATATATTTAGTTGGTCACATGGTGTTACCAACTTAATATATTGACACAAAGCCCAGGTCCATGATTGATACAGGCAGTGTTGTTTGCAAATGCTCTAAAACAGGGGTGCCCAAGTCCAGTCCTGCAGAGCTTTCCTGTAACTTTTAGATGTGTCCCTTCGCCATCACACCTGAATCAAGTGGCTGAATTCCCTCATCCACATGTCATTCAGCTCTGCAGACGCCTGCTAATGAGCTATTCATTTGATTCAGGTGTGTTGGAGAGGGGATGCATCTAATAGTTACAGGATAGTAACAATATGGCACCAGAAACCTGTGGGTGGGACATTACAAATAAACATGTATTTTAGTCAGTCTCCCTTCTGAGTACCTATACATGTTATACACCGTTGGAAAGCTAAGATTCTTGAGATTTGAATGATGTATACTTTTCCAGGCTACAATCATAACTGTAGACCCTTGTTTATTAAGTAAGCACTTCTTTCTAACCAGTCCTAAATGGAATTTGTAGCCACACTGTACTCCAGTAGCAGAGGATGCTGCAACAAAAACGATCCTGTTACGTCAACAAGGGTCCAGTTAAACCAGTCCAGTAAAATAGTTGGTCCACTTTATCCATAAAAAAATCAGTTTTTGGCAAAAAAATGAAGGATTTTAAGGGGTTAAAAAAACACTGCAAACCAGTGATTGAGATGGCATGTGTTATAATTTTTTTTAAATACCCCCCTATACACACACACGGTTCCGTATTTTGGAAACCTGCATTACTGATTAGTAAGAAACACTCCACCATATCAGTGCCTGTATAGCTTTCCCTCTCATGTCCTCCATGTTTAGTCTCCCTCTATACTTTCCCTCTGTCTAAATAAAGACTGAAACAGCCAAAGGTGAGCTGACTGCCCACTCTGCAGCTGAAGGTTCTCACTTCATTGTTTTTGAGAACCTGCCAAAAGCCACTTGTGTTTGCTTGTGCTGACACTGCAGTAGATGTTTAAGTTCATTCAAACAGTCATTACATAACTCCTCTGCTGCTTAAAGGCTCTATGTATGTTGTCTTTAAACAATTTGGATATTATTTGGATCCTTTGTTAAGATGTCTTTTAGAACGGATCCCCGTTTCCAGCGGTTACCACTTCTGCTATTGTATTTGCTGATTGTTTAATGCTTATTTTTTTCCCTTTTGATGTCTCATCAGGTCGTGGGATCAACTTCAAGCCCTGAAGCCAGAGATGAAGGCCTTTACTTCTGCGATAGCCGAAGGAAAGTTGACTACGTCCTGGTTTTTCATCACCGGCGGCATGGCTCCATCCGATGTCCTGCCAGCGCCTCGGTTTCACAAGATGAGCTATCCATTGTTTCCAATGGCAACTTTGCGCAGACAACAGGCTCAGATGTGGAGGCAGGAATGGGACGCGGCGTTCTGGGACGAGAGGCGGCGAGAGTCGGTGAGGTGTTTATGGAGCTTGGAAGCGCGAGAGGGATGGAGCCAATGGAGCCGGCTGACCATGAGATGCACCTGATCAGACAAGAGTTTGAGGCCAACCTTCAGGAGGCAGGTCTGGAGATAGAGAGAGACAAAGAGGTGGGTTTGTGGAAAGTTTTGAACATCTTTTGTTTTCCAATGTTATGTTATTATCGAAGGGGCACGCCTGTCCAGCAGTTACGGTTAATCTTTCTTTTTTAATGATAAACATCAGCATAGAATCGCCTAATAAGAGGTCTTGCTCACATATAACAAGATATTACTGGCAGCAACTCTACAGACTTATACTAAAGTATGCTTCCAAATATCATAGAAAAACACTCAAACATGTCATTTGATTCCAGAGGGACATCATTTCCTTAATGAACTTGCTCTTTTATTACAGGATGAAACAACAAAAAAGAAGTACATTAGTAGAAATTGAAGGAAAAGTTGATGATTGCTCTGTCAGCTTTCGCCAACTTATCTATTTTTAGATTGCAGGTAGACTCGTTGCACAAGTTGACTTATTAAATCAACAAGATACAATAGCAGGATGCAACCAACTAAATATCTCCAACATACACTCCTACAAATATGTAGAAAAGAACTATGGTGGCCAATGTATGGTTTGTTCCTTCTGTACTTTAATAATTACTCAGTTAAAGGCCTCCTCTTTCTAAATGTGGCATGTAGAGTATCAGAAAAAGCTTGTATCCAAGGGCAACACACAAAAAAACACAACTTGGTGCAAGCTGCTCCAAACCTGCAAACCTGAGCAATGGGGAAAAAAAAAAAAGTTCAGCCTGATGAGTCATTCCGCCTTGTTCCTTCATCTAGACGTGCCTGCAGAAAGGAAGCCTTTAACTGGCAATAGTTACTGTGCTTCCAGTATGGATGCATTGAACATAAAACAATTGATCAGTGTTTAGTATGGCCTGAGTAAAGTCAGTTTTTAAGACCAGCAAGGGGGCACCTTTAAGAGTGGAAGTACAAGTTCAAAGCTCCACAACAGTACTTTGGAGGATTTTCGCCCCCTGACAACGGCTAATTCAGCATCTGTCTTGCATCCTGTCTCTTCTCTGAGCTCTCTCCAGTCAGTAAAAACCAGTCCGATGTTGACTCTTGTTTTTATCTTGCTCTGTCACTTCCTCTTTCTCTTCTTTACTTTCTCTGATAGTGTCCTTTTGTGTTTTATGGCTGAATTGGCCATGGTGCATGTTCACTGTTTTGATATCCGGTGTGTGACGCAGTAAAGCGATAAGCAGGCGTCATCATGCACCTCGGGATGCTGCAGGGCAATGGCGGCCCCATGGATGTGCATAATGGATATCATTATGAAATAACTGCATTTTAAAGTTGGAAACTTTTGTAGTGTTGCTTTAAAGTGTTTCCAAATAAATATTCCAAAGGCGTTTTCATGAACCAGGATAAAAAAGTTGTCAAGTTTGCATTATTTTAGTTCCTCTTCTCATAAAATATAGTGGTTACAGGTAGTACTGGACAACCAAGCACAGGTCCACAGAACTGTGTGAAAAGGACAAGAAATGTAAAACTCAGATGGAGAGATTTGGGTTGGCAGGCAGGAAGCAGCGGCCAGGCTGGATCTCTTAAAGGACACAGAGAGGTTCAGAAAAATGGAACAGAATAGTCAAATGGACTGGAACCATTTCCATGAGGGGAACAACAATCCATCAAGGAGTGGGAGGAGTTGACCAGGTAACTGTTGTTGATGGGATGATGGAAAGCCGGTGTAGATATGGGTTGCCTGGGAGACAGAGGCATCGCTACCAGAACCTCACACACAAGCACGGACCACAATAACATTAGCTTCCTAGACTATGAAGCTTTGAAAGTTCAGTTCATCTGCTGGATGGGAATCTCCTGCTGTTTTCTAACAGTATATATTTTTTCCTTTATGTGTCGGTTTTCTTTTTGAAATCACACCATCCTGAGATTCAGTTTATTTTTGAGTTGAAGTTGATTCAGAAGACTGATGTTTTCATTTGAGCAGGCAGATTTTAATGCCAGTCTTTGAAACCAAAACAGCTGCTGCGCGGACGTCGTTGTATCGATCCACTAATTCAGCCTGAAACTAGTCATTTTATTTAGACAATATAATTTTTGCTGTGTTTTTGTGATCATTGGCACTCAGTACTTCTGGTTGTTTACAAGCTACGTGAAAGAACATATGTGCTTCTTACTCCTGTGATGCTGCACAATATAGCTATATAAATGTAGTTGTTGGTGAATTTCCACCTGTCATTGATTGCACCACTGCTGCACTTTGACTGCAACAGGAAAAATAATTAGACTAATTAGGTTTAGTGTTAGCATTTAGCAAGCATATGATACCTGTTTTTCTATGTGAATGTAGGCGAGCATGTGTACAAGTGTGTTTGTGTGTTGGCTTGCAGCCATGCAGCCAAGATGAGATTAGCTGACTGACTGATAGATAGCTCCTTATCTCATCTCTTGGAATAAGGGCCAGATCAAATCTGCTGTTCAGAGTGGAGCAATACTTGTATTCCTGTACACTTCCTTTAAATATACTGCAGGGTACTCTTTTAAAATGAGGGGAAACCATAATTAGACTCTTTTCATCTGTTTTTAGAAAAATATAGATGTGGGATGTGCTTGTAATGAGCAGAAACAATGCCTGATAACATTTGTAGGTTTGCTTCTCTCTTATTCACTGAATAATCACAATTAGACTGAAAGACGATCAAATATTGTTTTGTGGCTACAGTCTGTGTGCAGAATAAATAAGGTAGAAATCATGATTAATGAAGCGCATAAAGCACCAGGACATGCCTATAAGAATAGGGCACTGCAGTGGCAGCTGATTCTCTCATTTGCAATAAATGAACTTACATCACACAGACAGAGCATAGCTGCTGACCTGTTGGCTTATGGTGGGATTAAATGTGTGCCAAAAGGTATTAATGCACATTGTACTTTTTACTGGATTAAGGTTAATCTAAGGGCTTGGTTAACACAATTTGAGTATTGAATGTCAAATGCCTTTTATAGTGATTCTGTTTGGGTTTTGATATATTTAGCACATTTTGGAACTAATCCTGTTCACATCAAGTTCACCACAGATCATGATATTGATTATTGAGTATAGTTCCATTTTAAGTGGACAACACAGGTTGTTCTTAAGAAAACATGTGATATGCAATATCAATAAGGAATATCGAGATAATGATAACATCTCAACATATTGGGCTAATCCTAGGTGTTTATTGGTGTTGTGATAATGATACCTTTCCAATACATTGTGCAGCCCTGGTGAGCCTCATAATGCATGGGGAAAGTGCTATTTGTGTTGGTGGCGTTGCAGGGTGTTTCCAATTTTAACTGCTGTACCCAGAGCATGAAGCAGGTGGTAGAGGTAAATACCTACTGTATGTACACTGTGGAATTTTATATAGAAACATGATATATAAACACAAAGAGACACAAATATGATTTTCCATTTGGCAGGTGCAACAGGAATATATGATTTGTAGAAGTTTGAGAAGCTTCATAACCTACAAATAATACATAGTAATGTCAGGATCTGTGGATTTTTGGTTCTGTTAGATTGACTTCCTGTTTTAAATCTTGGGGTGTTATTTCCTCAGTATGGTATATTTTGTAAAAGTATTCTAGGCAGGTTCTTAAAGATGAACCTATCATACCAGCACAACACAAGCACTTACTGAGCATTTAAAACAGCAGTTGGCATATTTATTATAAAGCAAACAGTTTTTCTTTTAAAATTTAGATCAAACAAGTGCTCTAAATGATCCCTCTTGTGTCCAACCTGTTTGATTTTAGATTAATTTGATGCTGGATTCAACCTTGTCAACTTGTTGACAGTGCCTGAGGATTAATGAGTTGACCTACGATCTCTTAGGAACATCCTCTTGCAGATCGCTTTTAATTAAATCAGAGCAACGTGTTCATTCAAGAAGTGGAGCTTGGACTTGTGAAAAGTTGAGTCTGCTGGGGAGTTGCAAACCAAATGAGCAGGATTAAATGTGCAATAGTAAATGAATATCCACAAATTAGAAGGAAGACTCTCGTCTTGCTATATCTGCCGTCTCGTTTTCTTTTTAACTGCTGAGTTTTAAGGCAATCCTAATCCTGACAATAAATGCTGATACATTTAGCTGCAAGCATCAATGAGGGGGCCAAGCAGTTCATAAGGGCACAGTTGCCATGGCAACTTGGTCTGATCATGTTAAAAGTGGCTGTTAGTTCTGATGGGAATATGCTCGTGCTCATTGCAACATCCCCCATTGGTCAAAATTAGAAGACGAAAGACAAAATCAGTATTTTCTGAACAACTTTAGAGGAGTTGCTGGGTTCATACACAAAGTCATGATGTCACTTCATGAAATAGCTGCTGTGTCAAGAAGTCATTTCCTTTTTTGGCTCCTTCTCTGTTCATTTCAACTGGCTTTTAAAGTCGCACTGTTATGGTTTTGATAGATCAAAGTATTGCTGAGGTACGACCCTTCTCCCTTTTTGGTGGTGTTTACTTCAGATAACCTTGCCTCTTTTGGATTGGCGCTTTTCAAAATGAAAAATCAACACATGCTTTTTATATCATCTTGATTTTTGGCTTAATCTGAGAATCTCTGCACAGCCTCATATTTTCCCTCTCTGATTTTCTTCATTTCTTTCCACTCTCTACTTTTCTCAGCCATCCCAACATCCATCTGATTACCCTCTCGTACTCAGTAAGCCACAACTGCCTCCCACCCAAAGACACCCCCTGGCTGCGGCCTAGTTAACCCCCCTACAGAGATAAAGAGCTAATTGGAAATCTTGCTGCTAATTAACCTTCTCCAGGCTAAAAGGTATTTATATCCTCTGTTTTTTGATGGAGCAATGAGAAGGAAGTGAAAAGAAGATGAGGAAGGGGGCAGGAAGAGACAGATGTTGATTAAGCAGGTGATAGAAAATGGTGGTAGAAGATAGAAGGTACAAAAATGAAAGAGAAACCAAATTACAGAACATCAATAATTCATTTCTCATTTTCCCATTCTGCTCATTTTTTCCGTTATTTTTGTGACTGATGATGAAGGGACATTAACAAAGCAGTCCATTGGTGCTAAACTCTCAGTGGTGAGTTTTCTGCCCTATAAATTCACATATACAGTCGAATCACCAGTGGCAGGTCCAGCATATTCAGGTTGTCTTTAGGTGATTTGACCCTAACAATAGAGACTGATGCTATGAGAGTGTCATCAACCCAGTATAGTTAGCCCAGGTTTACCAGCTCTGGATGTCTTTGTTCATGTAAAACAAAGATATTTTTGTTCAAAAAACAAAGTTTAATTTGATTAAAAAAAAAGAAAACATGCAAGTGCCTAAATGAATATGATTTATATCACTTCCACATCAAAATCAGATGACGTACGACTTTGGATTTTATTGAACGAATGTGCTGCATGTGTGTTCTTGAAAGATGCAAGAAACCGTGGCAGAGCCAGAGAATATATATAAAGGTGACTTGGGGCTAAATGCAACCACAAGTGGGTACAAACCAGTGTCCTTGTGCCGGTTCCAGTCCTGGATAAATGTAGAGGGTTGTGTCAGTAAGGGCATCACAGTGTAATCCCTATGCCAAATCAAATATGTGAATCACTTCAGTATCTTCCATACCAGATTGGTCGAGCCCCAGGTTAACAATGACTATTAACCTTCAAGGTGCTAATGGAAATTTGGCTACCGTAGGTCAAAGAAGAGGAAGAATAGGATACAGGATGATGTGGTTAGTTGGAGGCAGATATAATGACCCTAAAGGGAGTAGCCAAAAAAGAAAAGAAGATTGCAAATTTATGAGTTTTAAATATTTCTCTCCGGCTTCCTCCCACAGTCCAAAGACATGCATGATTGGTTAATTGGTCACTCTAAAATTCCCCCTAGGAGTGAGTGTGTGCGTGAATGGTTCTTTGTCTCTCTGTGTTGGCCCTGTGATGGACTGGCGACCTGTCCAGGGTGTACCCTGCCTCTCGCCTGCTAATTGCTAGGATAGCCTCCAGCCCACCCGCGACCCTGAATTGGATTAAGCGGCACAGAAAATGAACGAATGAATATAAAAGAAATATGATGTTCTTTATTCACTTGTCTATTTATTACATTTTAAGCACAATCCTTCAATTCTTTGGGCTTGGAGAGAGGTCAGCGAAGAAAGGGGTGGATGTTTGGAAAGTTCAGTTTTTATCAACTATGTGTTGACTGGTTGATAAAATGTTTCAAGGTGCAACTTAGGTTTTATTAGTACATGAGTAGCTTATGGACTACCCTGTTGGTTGTGTAGGGTGGCCAGAGATAAATGGATGCCACCCTTTGGCACCGCCCCTGGTAAGAAATGCATTCTGGTCAGATGCAATGCCAGCTGTTATTAGATGCTGATTGGATAAAATAAAAAAGATTAAAAAAAACTGCAGGTAAAAGCAGTCAGTGGGATTACTGTAAATGTCTTCATTAAATTTTGTCATCTCGGCTCTAGAATACATAGTAAAGGGGATTTTAATTTTTAACAAGGTTAAGTGAACATACAAACCTCTTTGGAGCAACTTGGCATTAAACATGTTACGTTGCACACTCACTTTAGGAGAACGTGGTATAAAGAACATTTAAAGTTCAGGGATTTTAATAAATAAAATAAAATTACAAATCTTTGAAAGTCAACAGTAACAAGTTTTAGAGTAATTACTTTCTATTTGAGCCTGAAGTCTTCTCTTCTATTGGTATATCTCTTTTTAATGCCTGCTTCTTAACGGGCTGTATTTCCCATATAAGTTGCCATGGTAATAATCTGATAAGAAGTGAACCAGCTCCATAATACTGAAAATCCAGAGTTGTATCTGAAGCCACCTCACCAAGCCAGCCCTTACAGAAAAAAACACATGTGCTCCACATGTGGAAACATGGGATATTGGAACATTTAGATCCACATGTGCTTCACATGTGGATTTATTGACGCGGTAAAGGCAGCTGCAGTCAAACTGCTCCTACATACTCCAGCTGCAGCTTGCATCCAACAAAAAGCTCATCCCCCACCAAGTCCACACAGAAATCTAGAGTTTTCTTCCTTTGATCAGGTTATAACTCTCCACCAGCTTTCATGACATTTGGCTCGGTAATCTTTGCATAATCCCGCTGACAGAGACAGACAAGCAGTGGGCACAAAAAACCTACTTCTGTCTCAGTTCTCACCCTGGCACAGGAAAGTTGGTTGCTATTGGTTACTGATTGTTTAGAGCACAATTAAAAACTTCTCAAAATAGAAACCACTGTCATTAACACAATGCAAGATGATACAGATGGCTTCCAGTGCAAGTATGAATATTAAAGTTGATCTGCAATTAGCATGATGAGGTTTATATGACTACCCTTATACATCCTCTTTTCCAGCAAAGTTGGGAAATTTCATAAAATGCTATTCAAATTTAAACATGTTGTTAATTAGTTTAAAACTATCAGAAGGTCTAATAAGATGATTTCCAGTGCCTTTACTGAAAAATATAATCAAATGTCACATTTGATGTCAGTAACACACTTAAAAAAAAGAACTAAGAGAGGCAAAGAAAAATAAAAAAATGATAGATTACATAAGATCTACTGTTGAATATTCCTAATCCCCGAGCCCTCAGGGACCACTGCATGAGAAGCTGTCATGCCACAACAATCAATATGGCCGCAGGAGTACCTTAAGAAGGAATTTGTTCTCAACACACTTCAAGGCTCCATCTAGAAGTTTAACCTGAAACTGCATTATACACAAGGAACCTCTATGAAGACCGGCTCATCTCAGATGGAAAGAAAGACAGTGGACAGGTTGTGGTCAGATAAGTTAACTTTTCAGCTGCCTTTGTGGGAAAAAATGATTCCTCTGGTATTCATGCCAGAGATGAGGAAGACTATCATCATTTACATATGTTCTTGTGTAAAGTACAATGACTGCAGAGGTGTATATTTCAATTTTTGTGATGAGATGTTACCATCGAGAAGATGTGTCTTCCAGGGAGAAAAGTTATTTCAGCAGCAACAACTTGTAACATTATGGCTTGATATAAAGACTGTGTGTGGTTGATTGGCCTCATCTGTCTCCGTATGAAAATGTCTGGTGCATTATGAGGCAACCATAGATTGTTGAGCAGCTCAAATCTTGTATCCAGCAAGAAAAGACACAGATCCCTCTCACTAAACTTTAACAATTAGTATCCTCAGTCCTCAAATGATTGAAAAGTGTCATTGAAAAAGAAGTGGAATATAACAATGATCTATTTTTATCTGTTTAATAAACATTCAAAGAATTAGAAACACAAAGTTGTGTTTTTCAAGAAAAAAAAAACTTTTCTTTGAATGAGGTTCGCACTATAAATATTCATGTGGCTGATTTATAACACATGCAATTTATTTAAAGAGGGGTAAAGTTCACCAGATCCCCATGTGGGACAAAGGACTGTGAGGATATGGGCAAGAGAGACTGTGGTGAAATATAAGAGCAGCAAGAGTGACAGTTTAGTGAGTCAGCCAGTCAGTCAATCAGTCAGTGAAGGTCTAGCGGCAGCAGAAGGTACAGTACTGTATGTGAGGAGGGGGAGGGTGGTGAGGAGGAGTGAAAGATCTCAGGAGAGTAGGAGTCGAGAGAGGAGAAAGGGAATCGTTTCAGGTTTCCATAATTGGCCATGCCACCTTTCTCTTTTCATCCCCCCCCCCCCCACCTTCACCACCACCCCTCTTACAGAAGCTGGTGGGGGTCTGAGGAGGCTAAGGTTACCTGGCTGTCGTCCCCTGCTGGCTCTGCTATCTTTCATTTCTGGTTACACTTTCAGTCACACCACCAACCAGCTCCATAAGAACTGCTGCGTAGATTTTGGAAGAACTTTCACTGCTACATGCAACAAATGTTCCATGGTTTCTATTTAAAACAAATCTTTATCAACCACAGAGAATTCAGTCCCATATCGCTTGATCTCAGAACAGTAATTATCAAAATTTTGCAAATACATTTTGATATTAACATAATGATTACTGTCTGGCCACCAGAATTTCATTAACTATAAACAAGCTACATGATGATTTAATCTTATATTTGATATGTCATTTCTATCAACAAGAAAATAAAAATGTGTCAGGAACAGGCTGCACCAACAAAGCCATGACAGAAACAGCTCCAGGCTTTGCTTTAGGGACGGAGGATGCATCTATCTTTCATAAATACCAGAGGAATGTTTCTGGCCAAACTGTTTTGCCAAAGTCTTTGAGTGGGTCACAACGACAGTAAGGATTGGTTGTACCTGGCTCATGTTTCAAGCATAAATGACATCACAGTACATAAAGCAGAGTCCATCGCAATCTAAAGAGCTGCGTTGACCCTCTGGAAGTCAAAAGTGACCAAAAATCAGATGAAAAGCAATTGTTTAAAGTGAAATGCAAGCTGTATTTAGGTCCGTCCTACTAAAACAAAGTCTGCTGTTTTGGATTGCAAAGCAATACTGACAGATGGTCTGTTAAGCCATTTTTAAGCAGCAGGTAGTTTCAGCCAAGCAATCTGGTTATTTTATGAAACCAAAAATTGCATGCGTGCAATTATTTAAGAGGAATCAAACCTGTATTTGCAGCTCTCATAGGTATCCTTTCCCCTAACGTTTTAATATATATTTATAGTTATGTGAATTATATAAGGTTTTTACTACTTCCTGTTTCTTTTGCAGTTAAAACCCCACGGTCCTAGCTTCACTCGGATCCATGCCCCTTGGCCTGTACTGTGCAGAGAGGCTGAGTTTCTCAAGATTAAAGTCCCCACCAAGAAGGTAAGATCTCAGTACTTCCCCTGATAATCAATGTTTCTGGATCCACATTGACGAGCTGTTTCGTTTCGTAGTCAAAGGTTAAATAGTAAAAACAGGATTTTGTGAAGGGAACAACATCAAAGTGTCCTTTTAGAGCAATTAGTTCTCATGCAAAGACAAATTCAGCAAAGTAGATACATAGAAGTCTACAGAGCAGAGGTCTGATGGGGACTCTGCTGTATGAGGCTCAGTTAGTCTGTATCATACTGATGTTTATACCGTACCGTACCCTCCTCTTCCGCTTATCCGGGGTCGGGTCGCAGGGGCAGCCCAGACTTCCCTATCCCCGGCCACATCAGCCCGCTCATCCGGGGAGATCCCGAGGCGCTTCCAGGCCAGCCTGAGGGATGTTATCCCTCCAGCCTACCCCGAGGTCTCCTCCGGGAGGGACGTGCCCAGAGTACCCCCCCAGGGGGGCGTCCAGGAGGCATCCTGACCAGACGCCCGAGCCACCTAATCTGGCGCCTCTCGATGCCCAAGAGCAGCAGCTCTACTCTGAGCCCCTCCCGGATGACCGAGCTTCTAACCCTATCTCTAAGGGAGATATATTGTATATTTTATTACACATCACCCACTGAGTCCTTGGAAACTTCCAAACTAAAAGTTTCTTTTGCTGTTTGACTTGTGTAGTTATATCACTGTCTGTGTTGATGGTTGTCTCAGAGTTACGAACTCAAAGAAGAAAGCGGTTTTGGGTCCAGCATGAGCACAATATGGAGGAAAATGAACCAGCCCTTCCAGCCCAAAATATCTCAGCAGGACCACGGAAGCACCAAATTCCTGTCACACTGCTTCTCCAGGGACAAGCTTCACCTGTAAGCAAATATGCAAATACACTTCCTTTTTCTCAGTTTACTACTTACACACTCGCCCCTTACATATTCAGCCCATATATCCCCTGTATGCACTATATACGCTTCACTGCACCCGTCAAGCTTTGTGCTTTGGTGCCATTTAAGCCAGTCATGTGCCTCCCGGTTTTTATGCCCTGTCCTGCCCGAGTGTCATGTCGCAGCCCTTTTTTTGTCCTAAATAACTGTAAATATGTAAAATGTACAACCAAAGTCTGTAAATCATGAGCACATTTACTCTTTCATATTAAATATTGAATGAAACAATATAGGTTGTTAGCTGACAGCAAAATGCCTCTGGGACCAGATAAAACCCAAACCCTTGGTCTGGACCCATGGGATGGTCTGTAGAGACAAATTACTCTTAAGAGCACACTTGGTTGAGACAGATTAATTAAAATAAAAGAGATAATGAAAGAGCTGGGGAGATTGGTGTATAGTTATGTCTCAGAAGGTCCCACTTTAACGTCAAGGTGGTTAGTCCAAATTAAGAGCTAAATTAAGTACCTAAAATACCGATTTGAAGACCTATGAGCTGCAGACAGATACAAGAGTCTTCAGATCTATGTGAAAGTTCCTGCATTTTCAAAGTATTTCCTGCTTTTTACAGTGGACAAAGAAAACTTATTATGCATAATTTCCAAATAGTTTTTTAGGAGAATCTAATGGCATTTTCCTTAAAGCAAAAAGACTGAACTTGGCTGACTTTTTCACTCTTTAGCATCTCATAACAAAGACTAATTTGGCATCCGGTCTCTCCAGCCAGTAAACGCCAGTCTGATGTTGACCTTTGTCTTTTCCCTTGCTCTCTTACGTTCTCTTTTTCTTTTCCTCACATTTTCCGATAATGTCCTCTTGTATTTCTTTGGTGAACCTCCCATAGTAAGCATCCAAAACAGCCAGTGTGTTGATATCCAGTTGCTGGAGTGTGACACGGTGAGGTAAAGCAAAATGCTCCTTGCTGGAACATGAAGTTGTGAAATGCTATATCTGTGCCCATGATGATGCAGGGCAATGCTGGCCCCAGGAATATGCATGATGAGTATCGGTGTCCCATCAAAATGAGTCAGAAGCAGAGCTTTAAAGTTGGAAACAAATGTGCCAAAACTTTAAAACCAATGAAAAAAAAGTTCCTTCCTTTTGTTTAGCAGTCAGAAACAGAATTTGCCCCAAAATGTTAACTTTAGTTATGGACTTTTGAGATACAGCATTGTGTGGCAGGACACTGGGAAAACGAATTAACTAATAGTTTAACCCAGTGAGTAGTAGATAGAAATGAAACATTGTGTCAGTGCTGTATTGCTGGTACACACCAGGATTTTCCTCGCTACATTTAGCTGCTTTGAGATTCATTTGAGCAACACATGAGAATCCATAAGAATATAAATGGGAGAATTCAACGATACTGATTTGTACACAGGATATATTTGTTTGATTATTTTGTGTCATCAATCAATTCACTAGTTGTGTTTCTTTCAGATACAACATCACATCTAAAGACACTTTCTTTGACAACGCGACGAGAGGCAGAATAGTAAGTATTTGTTTACATATATGCGTGTGTGTCCTGTTCAAATTCTTTTTATTTCCAGTCTGATGACCTTAAATCTTCCACAGGTGTATGAGATCCTGAGACGGACGGTGTGCGTACGAACATGTCAAACTATAGGTAAGAGAAACCAAAAGGTGGACCTTTGGACTCTGATTAATTGCTATCAGAGGGACCCATTTTGATCAGATGTGCTCCATGGAGGTACAGTCATCTGACAGAAGTCAGGGACTTTTTCCATTATGTTCTTCCTCATCTAAAAATGGTGACCCTATTTTTTTTTTGCTGGCAGGCAGCAGAAATTGCAGCAACACTTCTTCTTTGTTTACCCTCTGCAAACTACTCCGTTTTCTTTCTTCCTTGCTGAATTATCATGTCACTGCTAGTTTGTTTCAGCCTTATTCCATGCTGTGTCTTCAGCTGTTTCCATGTCTTTTTTTCACTTGAAGTTCCTGCCCTGCAGCACCTTCAGTTTTTTTTTTTTACCTTGTGATTTATTAAAAGTGCCTTTTTGTACACTGACTGTTCCCAGAAAGACGGATTATACTCATTAACAGTTCCTTTAACCTCAGATGTCCACAGGGACAGTGAGCAATTAAAAGCACAAGATTACTTTAGAAGCAATGTCAACTGTGTAGGACTGTTGTGAGCAAATATCTTAAAAGAAGGTATGTCTAACTTCATTATGCTTGAAAATGAGGTCTGCTTCTGTTCGTCTGTATGCAACAAAATAATCCTTCTCTGGGATTTTTAGGAATTAATTTCAAGGAATTTGGGATCTCCTTTACTGTTTACATTTGTGAGACCCATCAGACCCATGTAGAAGTAAGCCGACTCCCGGTTGATTTCCAGTGGCCACCATATGTCTGGTTGGCTGCCCCATCGCAGCAGATGATCTCAGCCAGCGGGTACTGATGGAGCTGCGGGGGAAAAAGGAAGAAAAAATAGAGTTTCATCTCTCTGACTTCTCCTTTCTCTTTCCCCTTCATTCTCAATGCAAAAACACTACTAAACACACACACACACACTGTTGCTCTGCTCCATCTCTTCTACAAGTGGGTCATACTTCCTGGGTCAGACTGAGATTGAAGCAGGAGCCTTTGGGAGTCGTGGTTGTTTCTGGCAAGATGAATGAGCATTCATGCGTTTGGATATGTGTGTGTGTGTGAGCATGTTGGTCTTGACATTCATTAATAGCACAGCTAATCACTTCTTAGTTCCACATCCCTTTTGAGGCAGTGATAATTAATGGATTAAGTTGTGTATGCCAGGTCATCTGATGTGTCACTGTTCATCTTGACATTCACTGGGCAGACCATCACTTCTCAATTAAAAATTTTCAAAGAGAGATGGCCCCTATCCACATCCCTATCTGACACAGAAAAAAGGGATTTTTTTAATTTTATTTTTTAAAAAAGGTGCAGGATGCAGGCTGCAAAATATCCAAATGGACTGTCGCTGCTGCAGATTCAGGTAGCAGGGAAACGTGTAATACATCATCATCATCATTACCATCATATTACCATACTTGAATGTGCAACTCTAAATAAAAAGAATAGTTTGCCTACAACACATTCCAAAAAAGTTTGGGACTGTATCGTTTTTGCATTGAAGATACCAAGCAAAGCAATGCTCCACTTATCATTTTGTCCCATTCTTTCTGCAAACACTTAAAGTGTGCAAAAGTACAAAGTTGTTGTTGTTTTGGTTTCAAAATTCACCAAACATTCCCTGTTGGGGACAGGTCAGGACTGCAGGCAGGCCAGCCCAGTTCTCAAATCCTCTTCTTCCTCAGCCATGCCTTTGAAATATGTGCCGAATGTGGCTTTGGTTAAAAATGCAAGGATGTCCCTGGAAAAGACGTGTCCTTGAAAGGATGCTACTCTAAAATCTGAGTGTACTTTTCTGCATTAATGCTGCTAATCACAGAAGCGTAAAAGTTGCCAAGAATACTGATACAAGCCCATAGCATCCTCGAGCCGGCTTTTGCTGGTAAGTTTGGATGTTCCTTAAGATAAACCTGCAAATATCACCTGTTGAAATCACCAGTTTCAAACAAAATCTTTTTTTTTAACCTCATTACCAGCCCTGCTGCCCCCACCCCAACTTTTTCTGACGAGACAAAACATGAAATAACTTGAGTTTATGTAAGAATTGCTGCTTTGTTGTAGATGATTTTTTATTATAAAGAGTCTGATTGTCTGCTTCAATCAGTTAGAGCCTTGCTCTGGTTACTTTCAAATAATGCCTGTTTCTGATTACTCTCAGAAACTACCTGTCTCTGGTTACTTTTTAAAAATGTTTTATTTGGAATATGTGAACTAAATAACTACAGTTTAATTTCGAAAAAAAGAAAGCATAGTCATACATACTCGAAAAGGAGTGAGAAGAAGCTATGCTTATGCTTACTTCCAGAAACTAAATCATCTCCGGGTGCAAAACCTCCCCAATGCCGTCCCTTTGAGACCAGTTGTGTTTAACAGACTGATCTTTCTAACCCGATCAAGTCGTCTAATCCTAAGTTCATTGGAACCCAGCGATAGCAGCCCTGGACACAGTGAGTCAGCCCTCCTGTCTCTCAACATTGACGCTGGAGTCTGGAGTCTACTTCCAGGATGATCAGTCACTGTTCACTTCGTCTGGGAACGACCGAAACGAGGGTCCCGACTTGCAGCGCCATATTGTCGTGGAGAAAAGTTAAATGAGGAATTCTGACAATGATCCAGATGAGAATGTTTGTTCAGGTTTATTGCAAACTCATGCACCAGGAGAAAGTCATACAGAGGTGCCAGGACGCTGCATGTCTGTAGAGTTTCTGAGGAGGAGAGGCGTGTCTCTGGCTTTATGTCTTCAGGTTGACCCTGCAGGAACAAATAGGATCATTGTCGCTGCGGGACGTGTGAAAAGTTTCTCGACCAATTGAGGGAAGCATTTTGGTCGGCATTCACACCACCTCTCTAATCTAATGTCATCTGTTTTTAAAGAAGGAAAAGAATAGATGAAATCACTCTTATCTAATTCAGTCTAGAGACATGCTTTGAAGAATAGAATAATAAAGGAAAGAAAAATTTCTTTCACAAGAGTTCATGTGCGACCAGCAAAAGAAACAAAGAAGAAGAAAAATGAGAAGAAGAAACAGAGAAAGTTAAAGAAGAAGAACCCATGATGGCATATGAGTCGTTACCCTGCTAGCTGTTTGAATTTTGATTTAAACACTCACTTGGTGGTTCAGCACAAAAAAAAGCTAACATTTTAAAACCATTCATAAATGAAAGTCAACTGCTCTCTCGGGGTTAACTTACGTCTCTTATCATTTTCTGTCTTTCCAGGCATCAGCACACTGATAGCTAAGGGCGTGTATGACGCCGCCTTTCCTCTTCACGATGTAAGTGTGATGTTTGAAAGTCCCACGAGGCATCAGTTTATTTTATCTCAGTAGAATTCTTGCTCCTTACGGAGAATGTAGGATGGACGTCATGCTTAGAGGCCATGTTGTATTGTTGCTTCCTCTGAGGCTGAGTTATATCTTCAGGAGGATGTTTCTACTCTCAAGTTGTAGCATTAGCTCATATATCAGTCCACTTCTGATTCTGATTAACTCAAAGTTAAACGTCGGTCCAGTGCATGCGACAGATTTTGTATGAGTTTCAGTAGTAAAACACAAAACTTTATTATCAGTACTGTGACCCATAAATTCCACGGTACGACTCTATAAGATTACTGAATGTATTTGGGTGTATTATAATTGATTTACTTAAAAATTGGTCAGATTTTGTGAAAGATGAGATTTTTAGCACAATACAAGCTTTTTAATCAGCAGATCTTACATTCAGTGAAGAGAGTCTTTACCCTGGGTCAGACCCACTCTCTTTCAACCTTTATTTTTATCCCTTTCTCCTATATGTGTTTTGGACCAATAGAAAGGGAGAGAATGCCTTAAAAGGGCTTTATCACGTTTGCGTTGTCTAGTTATTCCATGTTTGATTTTTATATACGTCTTGAGGTGCCTCTTGATGATGTGTTAAAGATCTTAAATTTGCAAACTGAAATGATTAAAATAAACTAAAACGAAGTGAAGTGTCGCTTCAGTGATTTTTGTGGGACTGTATTTGGCAGTGTTCTGTTTTATCGGCACACGTGTGGTAGAGTGTGTTGTCGAAATGTTTTCCAAAGAGGTTAGTTTGATGTCTGTTATTGCCTATGTGCCAGCCCACTCATGGTTTTTAACCTCTCTTCTCGCTGCTTAGGGTGACTACAAGGTCATCGGAGACCTGGAGGAGCGGACCGACAGACAGGTGCAACAACTCTTCTTTTGTGTATCCTCCTCTCCCCGTCTTTGGCTTAATCTTACTTTTCTCACTTCTCCCCCTCCTCCTCCTCCTCCTCCTTCTCTCCATCTGCCTGTCTTGTTAAAAAAAAAAAAAAATACTACAGTTGACAGCCACAGACAAACATTTGTGCTTCAATAGTGACCTGGTGGTGCCCATTTGAATTTCCCCTCAGCTGAAGTAAAAAGACATTTGAACTTTAAAGAGCGTGTGACAAAGGCAAGGGGACATCCATTTTTCCAAACAATGATGGCTCTGTCTCCTTACATTTCCCCATCTGTTTGACACAGATTGGAGTTTAAGTCCAGTAAAAAAAAGAAAAAAAAGAAACGTTTATCAGAGGCAGAGCTGCTTTAAGCACAAAAAAGATGCAGAACTCAAAAGACGGAGCTGAACTAAAACAGCTTTTCCAAGTTTAGGCGAGTTAACTGATAAAAAATTATTGTAGTATTGAAAACAATCTGCTTTAATAAACACTTATGTAATGGTCTCCTTGTTTTATCGGGCTTCATAAGAGTCTTCTGCCTCTCTTACCATGTTTCACTTCTTCAGGATGAAGTTACTTACACTGCAGCTCTATGGCTTCGTCCACTGAGATTTAACTCGACCAATCAGAATCTTGCTGCCTCCAGATCAGCTGTGCCTCCGAGAATCATTTTCAACTTACAACAGGACAACATACACCCACGCTGACTCTAAATCTCTCTTCTGTGTTTGTGTGCGTGCGCTGTCAGGTTCTGCATGAAGAGTGGGCCAGATACTCAGCCTTCCACAAGTACCAGCCCATTGATCTGGTCAGGTAATGTGACGGCAGTGAGCACAACTCTGGCAGCAGTAGTTGAAGGGTGTCTTTAATAATTACTGCACTCACCACACAGTTTGAATTATTAAGCCGGTTTCTTTCTTCATTGTGTACGGTATTTTTACTGTTCATTCTACCTCATGTACCTTGAAATAGTTCAAATCAATAATTACAGTATATCCCAGTATGATTCATGTCATTGATTTCTTTTTGTCCTGCTACCGTGGAAGATGATCAGTCCAGGGATGCATAAAAACTGTTGTGGCTTTTTTTGGTCTCTCATGATCTCAGGGTTGACAGTTTGATTTCCTGCCACTCCTGTCCACACATATGCACGGTTAGGTCAGACTATGGTTATTGCCTGACAAGCCCATTGTCCTTATCCCAGTTTGAAAGCACACGAGGGGGGAAGATTTAGGATGCCCTACTCTGCTTTCATAGGTGATGATGTCCCCAATTTTAGCTCGTTAACCCAGCTTCACACAAGGAGGATTGATGTATGAAATGTGAAGGTTTTTATTTTTAGACTCCTATGTAAACAGACCGGAGCAGCCACACCAGCTGTGTGAGACATCTAGAGGTTTGGCATGGTGCCTATTTTTTTTAAGGGTAGTGGTTCTCAGCAAAATACAAAGTAAAAACATGATTTTGACTGTTTGATCAAAGTATTAACTTCAAACCAGTAACAATACCCCTTTCACTTCAGCTTCATGGTAACGTATCAAAGACATTCTAAATATAACTTACCTGTTACGATAGTGATTGATGATGATGATGATAAAAGATTTCCAGCTAATCTCAGCAACTGAATGTGGCTTTTCTGATGTTACGGCTGGACACTTCCCTTCTCAAGTCATATTAACCATAGAGTACACAAGCCTTTGTGTATATACGGCCATTAATCGAGGCATGTTGAGTTAGAAACGATTGTGTAGACAAATGATGCGCTGCAGCAGCACATGTAACATATAGATATAGAAAATAGATTTTTCCTACAAATGAAATGCTATGCTTTGTTACGTTGTTGTTACCACTTTCTTCTCCTTCTTCTGTGAACCAACTTTTTTCTACTACTTCCTTTCCAAGCCTGGGGTGAGAGCTGTGGAGCACGTGCAGAGCACCTTGAATCCAATCAAATGTATCCGTAAAGAAGCAATTTGAGCCCCAACTGTGGTGGATTTGACAAAAGTTGTTGACATGGCCTTTTCCTCTTCAATGTTTGTCTCCAGTTAGGACAACTACTTCTTATAATGAATTAAAACTACTAGTAACAATGCCTCTACCCACCCTCTGGTGACACTACACAGCCTGGTTTATAAGCTCCTCATATAGCAGGGATGTCAAACTCATTTTAGTTCAGGGGTCTCAGCGGAATTTGATTTCAAGTGGGCCGGACAAATAAAATAAAACATAGTAACCTATGTTTCCAAAACCTTCCGAATGTTTCCACTTGTTTTAGTACAAATACATGATGGAGATGTTTACATTTAATGAGTTATCCTTTTAGAAAACGTTATGAAATTGAAATTTCTGGAGAAATATAATTGAATGTTTTGCCTCAGTTTATCATTTTTATCATCAACTTTTCCAGATCTAGAAGTCATTTATAGTGTATATACGTGAACATTTCCACATGTGTGTAGTAATCCTGACCACCTGAAGTGACTCACCTCACCACACAAACTGAAGCCACATCTATTTAGTAATAAAGAAGACATAGAGGTTCAGCACAATGATTAAAAGCTCTAAATACTGAATTAACACCCTTCTTACTTTTTATTAAACACAACGCAGGTGGGTTACTAATTCTTCAATCTCTGCTGCTTTGACCATTTCAGTAACTTCCTGCTATAACTTACAGGAAATACTTTGGGGAGAAAATCGGCCTCTACTTTGCTTGGCTCGGTGTCTACACTCAGCTGCTCATACCAGCCTCCGTGGTGGGCATCATTGTGTTTGGCTATGGGGTGGCAACGGTGGATACTAACATACCCAGGTACACGCAGCCGACACACTACTTTAGAAACCTTAATTTTGCTTTATCAGATAGATTTGTTGGAAGAAGTAAAACATGGACGGTGGAATGGGCAGACTCTCAATAAAATACTCACATTACCACAATGCTGAAAATTAGGATTTCTTCCCACCCCCGTTTTAGTGCATGTGTACACACACATGCACACACACACACTAGACAGGGATTGCCCAGATACCTGCTGTATCTGGCTTTAGTCACGGTTGTGTAGGAGGCAAAGAGAAGGTACGGCTGCCAGTGTGCGTGTGTGTGAGTGTGTGAGAGAGTGTGTGAGTGTCATGAATTCAGCCTACACTGACTATGAATAGGGTCAAAGTACAAAAGCTTGCATGGTAGCGTCGTTTTAGAAGTTCCATTCATTCCTTGTAGTTAAATGTAACACAAGAATCTCTGAGCCTTTCTGCTCGGAAACCACAGCCTCAGTTGCATGACACGTACAATTAATGCTGAGACACCTACACCCCCCTCCTTGTAATTTAAGTTTCCTCCTCTTCCTTTCTCTCCTCCCAGTCTGGAAATGTGTGATGAGCGTCTCAATTTCACCATGTGTCCTCTGTGTGACGGGGCCTGTGACTTCTGGCATCTCAGCACTGCCTGCGGCACCGCCAGAGCTTCACACCTCTTTGATAACCCGGCCACCGTCTTCTTCGCCGTCTTCATGTCTCTGTGGGGTGAGCTTGTGTCTGTGTGTGTGTGTGTGTGAGAGAGAAAGTGAAAGAGAGAGTAAATGGGCTGAATGTGAAGTTGCTCATTAAATTCTTTTGACCTCCTTCATCCCAAGTGAAAGTCATAGAACAAATGGTTAGAGCAACAGGCAAAATTGCTTGGCATTAAAGGTTAACATAGCCAGGAAATATATTAATATTTAAAAGTGAAACTTGTAAAATGATTATGCATTATATGAATTATATTCCATGTGACTTAATAAACTGATCAGGAAGGAAAACTGTGTCAGAAAAAATACAGAAACAAAAATATCTTAGCAGCTTTATTTTGGCTGGAAAGTACGGGCAGATCATCTTTAAAACAGCAGGTGTTTGTGTGCAGTGGTTAGTATTTACTAAAAGTGCTCTGAGAGAGGACAACTAGTGAACAAGGATTATGATGATGGCAGACTACCAAAAAAGGCAGACTGATGCATGTGAGGAAGTGAGCTGCATGGTCTGAACTCACAAAGAGGCCACATTTGCAGAAATTGATGGCATCCTTAGCCATGGCTGTGGTAAAAACAGAGATCTCAGTCCCCATTCTGTTCCCTGTCCATCAGGGAAACATTACCTATGATGGGCACTGGTGGTGTTTGGGAACTAAGTCCAGTTGTTTTCCATTCCTCCTTTAAGATCTAGATTGGCCTTTTTTAATATAATCTAATTTATATGTATATATATCTTAGGTGTGTAAGAGGTCTAGACTGCAGGTAGATCCGCACCCAGACCGTTTGGTTGACAGTGTTTGTGGATCTTGTTTATTTATGTATGTTTTCAAGTGGTTTTCAAGTATTCCTGAGCCCATACAGTCAAATGTTTTAATATTTAATCTTATAATTTAGTCTTATTCTTTGTGAAATCTTCAATCAACTGCAGATTTAGCAAATTATTACTTTTTAAAAAATTTTAAACAGTACTAAAGCTTTTTTTTTGCCAAAAATATATTACTTTTTTTTAACAACGAAGACATCCCTCACATTCCTTGCTCATGTTTTTTCTGGATGAACAGCAGGGAGCTTGATGAGCAGCACATCTATGTCCAACCAAATTTCATTGTATTCAGAAAAGTCTGCTTCTAACTTTCTTTGGAACCGACATTAAGTTGTTTGCTTTCTCTCTTTGTGCAGCGGTGCTCTTCTTGGAACTCTGGAAGCGTCGACAGATAAGTCTAAGTTTCAGCTGGGACCTGACGGGCATAGAGGATGACGAGGTATATCCTCAAATCACTCCAACAATTTGAGTCCACTCATGAGTCATGAGCGCACACACATATGCATTAACTCTGCCGATGATACCATTTTCATCTGAGGTTGTAATGAGGCGTCAGCAGCTATTTTAAAGACAAAATTTCCCCTATTTCCCTATGTCACACAAACATCTCTGAATGTAATTCCCTAAACTAGGTTTGAAAAAGTGCACTTTTCTCTTTACCTCAGGAACACCCTCGACCAAGGTACGAGACCATCCTCCTACAGAAAAGACAGAGGAAGGAGAAGAAGAAGAAAAAGAAGAAAAAGAGCGAGGTAGGAATAAATGAGATTCTCCTCCTTCCAGAAACGATCCCGTGGACCATTTATTCACGCAGGCAATAATGTCCATTAAGGCGATGTTGGTGTCACGACCCACGTGGTAGGCCGTGACAAAACGAGGAAAGGATACGCAAAATCCTGCCGAAATATATTTTATTTATTGAAATGGTGCTCTGTTTAATAGAAGAGTGTGTGCAGCGGGTAAAAGGGGGTCGGTCGGTGCGGGGAACAAACCAATCTGCAAGCAGGAGACAGAAAGAGAAACTGGAGACTGCAGCTTTTATAGCCAGATGCACCAAGGCCAGGTGCTCGAATGAAAAAGGAGCCGCCCACTTGGCACACCAACTTATAAGCAAAGAGCAAATTAATACTCAGGCCACCACAGTGGCAGAGAAGACACAGTGTAATTTAGTCCTTACTAAATGAGGAGTTGTACATGTCTAACCCAACACAAGAGACGTTATTGCCTTAACCCAACCAGGAAGAAAGAAAAGTGTTTCAGTAAGTGCTCTTAACTGAAAGTAGCCACTAGCAAAACAATAATCGTCGTATTTGTGTTTTGAACTCATGTTGAACTTGTGGTTGAACGCAACCTGCAACATCCGACCCCATTATTTCCTCCTCAAAAGGACTTTGTGGCTTCTTAAAAGGAACAAGTTAGCATGAGGTTTCTTCTTTTTTTTTTTTTCTTTTAGCATGAGGTTTCTGCCAATGTTGAATTGCTCGTATGAGTGGTATTTCCCTCCTACTGCTTGTAGAGGCGGGAGTTTAGAGGCCTTCCCTGGAGAATGTGTTTAAGATTATTAACAGGTTATCCATTTGACTGGAGGAATTGTTGGAAAAATAAGAAGATTTTATTGTTTCAGTGTTAAAATGTTACATAAAGCCTTTTTTTTCCTCCATGTGTTGAGTGCATAATAAAATAAGATCAGATTATAAATTCTATTGGTCCTTCCAGTCAACGAGTGCTGATGGAAAGGCAAATCAGTTTAGTTTCATTGATTTATTTATGTATTTACTATTACAATTACTAATCTTGAGGCACTTTAAAGTAAGCAATACTGTTCTATTCATTCTTATTTTATTCTAATTCATCATTATTTTTTCCTTTAAAGCCAATTTATAAGAAGTTGCAAGCTAAGGAAACCAAAAGATCACTATTTGCAATTAATATAATTTGATTATTTGGTTATTCAGTATAAAGAAACAATCTTCCTCAGAAAGTGACTCTGTTTTCACAGTCGGACTCACTTAGCTCTTGATCTTCCAGATGGTTTGGTTTCCAGTGTGTGTGGCAAATATTAGCATAATAATCTGATGACACTGAATGATCTAGATTCACTGTGTAAACTGGGTCAATCACATTGAGTCCTAACAGCCCACGTACATTTGCAGCGGTGACAGATGGCTTCCTGCCACTGCCTGGATGAGGCAGGAACTTACAGGATCATGGCAGCTCCGCCGTACAGGTGTTTTTTTTTTCTATATATAATTTGAACACCCTTGGTTGTATTGTTTTTTTTTTTTTTACAAAAGAATATGCTCCACTCAGTCCTATAATTAGGAGTTGAACAAAGTTAGATGGCAAAGTTTGTGCAGACTGTTCCTGCAGGGGAGCCTCCACGTGACATGAACATAATTATGGTATTATAATGCATGAATATGAAGAGTTGGTCTAATCCTCTAAATGGTAAAAAAGAAAACTTTACTGCTTCCTTTATTATCTCTTTCAATGGAGGATAAACTGGACCATCCATATACGTAGTTATGCAAGGAGAGGAGATAACTGTCCTACAATTCCTATTATGTTTGTACTGTCGTGCTAACTATGATTCATTTATATAGGTGGGGACATACAATCTCTCACTGTAGAGTTGCCACTTAAGCGTGGTAGAGAAGTTTGAAAAGCCCCTGTCCTGGTAGAGGGCAAACTGGTCTCAGATAAGGGGTCAAACTAGTGTGTCTCTATTAAGTCTTTGAATCTCTCAGAGTCACCTTGTCCTGAAAAGGAAGACCAGGACACTCCCATGGAGCCGGGCCTGCAGAGAAGAGGTTGCTGGTAAATGTCTGTCGGCCAGTCTCAGCTCGTACGGCGTGTTTGTGTGCAGTGGTTAGCATTCTGGCCGAGTACGGACTAAGTTAAATTAACAACTTATAACCTTACTTTTTTTAAAAGATAGGACAATGTATGGACATTAATCAGAACGGCTCTGAATGTTCAAAGCCTCGGGGACCCCTTTGGGGTCCCTCAAGAGTCCCTTAAATATTATTATTTATTTACTCTATTAGTATTCTTTTATTTTTTCTTCTTCATATTATTATTAATGTTGCCTAAAGCTCACTAAAGGGTTTGGATACAGAAACAAATGTGTGTGTTTGTGTGACGTGTGTGCGTGTAAAACCTGTCCCTCTCTCCTGCAGCCAGGGAAGCAGGAGGATGGGACAGTGGCAGGGAAGAACAGATGGAGACAAACACTACTGTCTGCCATGGCTGCAGGAATACCGGTAACTCCTCCTCTCCTCTCCCTTCCGTGTCCTCTTCTTTCCCCACTTTTTTCCTACTCCTCCTCCCCCTTTCCGCTTCCTTTTCCTTCCCTTTATGCTCCTTTCTTCTCCTCTTTCCCATCTTTTCCTGCAGGCAGCTGTATATCTGTTCTTCTCTTCCTGTCCCATCCTCGGGCTGCTAAAGTTTCAACTTCTCGACTATTTATTTTCTTTAATTGATGTGTAGACGTCTGATGGTTGCTGCAGCAAACTGAGGTTTTCATGCGACTCTGCGGGATTATATCATATTTCTTAAGGATCTGTTTCCTGGTTGGCTAAAACAGTACCTTGCATAAACACTGCCTGTATTTTCTGACTTGTTAGAGCTTGTTTGACTTTCTCTCTTGTACAGATCTCTCTGTGGTATAGTTGTCTCTCACAGGAATAATTGCATCACCTGATCTACCTGTATTACCCCCAGCTCTGTTCATGGAAGAGCCAGTGTGCAACTTCTTAAAATCACTAAAGCCATGCAGTGAGTTAGCAGGAATCAGTGAAAGTAAACATATTAAATACTTAACAAAATGTGTAGTTTGTTAATAAAATAAACAGCTATACTCCATCACAGCGATGAATATTAAATCAGCATTCATCTTCAGCTAAAGATTGGAGAGAGAGGTTTTCTTTAACATAATGATGCAATTAGGTCCAGAATTATTGGATTTTCTGATAAAAAGGCAAACAGATATAAGTATTAACATATGGACAAAATGTAAATAAATAAACTATCTTAAAAAGTGTTTTTATTTCTGTGTATTGTCCATAAACTCCTACACAGAAGCTGCCTCTAACACATTCTGACCTTAAAGTAACCAAACAGCCCACAACCAACAAATCTGCAAACAAATAAAATCAGAAAGCTGCTGAGTCATTGTTAATGTTGATGAATGATGGTAAAACATCATGTTCATTCCTTCATTAAGATTATTTAGTTCAGGAAGACATATCTGCTGTTTTAACCAGTGAACACAACCAGTTAACCAGCTCTTCTTCTGCTGGAATTTTTTTTATATTTAAGACAAGACTTCTTTAAGAATGGCTTCTCGACATCCACTCTTCAATGGAGAACGTGGAGATTTCACCATTCACCATTGATGTAATGCATTCCACAGCCCCTTACCCTAATCTAACCCAGTTAGATGATTAAACTTAACCTTTATTCTAAAATCTAATTCTAAACTTCACCATAAAACAAATATTTGACCCTCAAAAATCCTCTGAACATCTGGGGCCCACCATTTTAGCCCATAAAGTGTTATGGACTCTACACATAAGAAACCCAAAGCTTGATATATTTAAAAAAAAAAGAAAAAAAAGAGAAAACAATATCATCAAATCAAACACTTTCTCCCACTTTTCACTGCTGCTTTGGCAGCATTGTTTCACCTCACAATTTTTTAATTCATTGTTAAATGTGAAGAAAAAAATGTTTTAAGTGTGAAGCTTGAAAAACAAGACAAAGGAAATAAGACAAAGAGAGAGAGACACACACATACACAGAAACAGAGAAGGAGAGAGGAGAAGTGGAGTGATGGAGAAAACAGAGGGAGGGCGGCTGAGTGGGAGTGCTGCATGCCGGGCAGGACGCCAGGGGCAAGATTAGTGACCGTCACTATGGCGACACAGAACTCTTCCTCTCATACACACTTGAACCATTGGATTTGATACCTGAGACATTGAAATGTGTTGTAGGTCTAAATCAAGATATCATATTTCTAAAGTGTGGACTGAACTGTACCGCTTACTGCGCCGGGTCCTACAGGGACTTGAACAGTCGGTGCACCAAAAACTGCCCATGTGCAGTAGACTCTCTCCAGCTAACGTACAAACTACAAGCTGCGTCTTGAGTCTGTTGTTTGGACACTAACAGAGTTTTATTTATTTATTTTATCGACTGATGCTTTGCGTGATGTAAAGTGACAGACAGGGCGCTGTCAAAACTTTTCACATCCTCTTGTGTACGAGGACACATTTGTTCCAACATGAGAAACAATAAAAAAGATAAGAAAAAAACCCATACAACTCTAAACAATGAAATAAGGGAAAGCTTGTAACAAAATGTGCAGCAGAGGGTGAAACCGAATTATACATTTCACAATAAAAATATAGACACTTAAATGAAAGACTGTGTGTTGGAGTTTCCACTCATAGTGAATATTTACATAC
Source organism: Leptatherina wallacei (assembly GCA_028567055.1). Lineage (NCBI taxonomy): Eukaryota > Metazoa > Chordata > Actinopteri > Atheriniformes > Atherinidae > Leptatherina > Leptatherina wallacei. The sequence continues at coordinate 8,566,186 of JAOXYM010000025.1, forward strand.
ATATATATCTACATCACACTATTAACATATACCCACCAGCCATTTTATAAGGTACATACACCAGGTACCTTGTTGGACCCTTTTTTTTCCCTTCGGAACTGCCTTAATTCTTCATGGCATAGATTGAACAAGGTGTTGGAAGCATTCATCAGAGATTTTGGTCCATAATGACATGATGGCATCACACATACATAATAAAGTGGCAGGTGAGTGTATGTTCTATGTTCTACTACATGTACAACCTTGTCTGATTATTAAATCAAGTTTTTAGATGTCATCAATATATACCGTTCATTCATAACAATGTATTAAATGACTTGATTTATTGGTTGGTTAAAAACAACAATTTAGGCTGTTTGCTGCTTTACACCCATAAGGTGAGGAGGAGGATAGATGAGTGACAAATAGAAATAATATTTGTGACTGGGTTTCTGTCACGAGAGCTTTGTTGGGCTTTCCTCAGTGGACTCCACAAGCCAAATATAACATTTGGCCCCATTTACTGCCTCCCCAGCTTATGGCTGTCCCGATCGTCAACCCACACATTTCTACTCTGAAGGTCTTTTTGCCTTTCAGTATGTCAGTCCTTCAGATTTGTCAATTTCTGTGTGTGTGTGTGTGTACGTTTTAGTATCCATCCATTCATCCATTTTATATACCTGCTTAATCCATTTCAGGGTCATGGGAGTGCAGGCTGGACAGGTCCAGTCCATCACAGGGCCAGAACAGAGACAAGCAGCAACTCATGCTCATATACATTTTTGTATGTTGCATAAAACTTGGCCTTGTGCAGTTAAGCCGTGTAAAAAACAAGAAATATGTGACTCGCCAATTGTGATGCTAAAACAAAACTGACATCTGGTCTGTTCTATACGTACTAATATCTCATGGTTTTAATTTTAAACATTAGGGCATCACTATAAAGCTGTAAATTCCTATATATTTCAGTTTTGCAGCTTTCATGAGCTTGTTTTAGTTTCCAGATTAATAAACATGAGGAAAATCACAATTACACACTTCTATGAGGGGTCTCAGTCTAGTCAAATTCTTCAAGAGCACCAATAGAGCCCACCAGAGTTGGTTGGCTTTTTTTTATTTAACATGCCATAATCTGATAGTTGAGATTCAGTTCAATTCACTTTATGTAATCATACCGTGTAACTTCATAACAAAACTAACAGGGAACAAGTCCTTTCAACCCAATTCATTATAATCTAATTCAACCCAATTTATCATAATCCGATTCAAAATAATTCATTTCAGTGCGATCCAATTTAGTTTAATCTAATTCTAATCTAATCAAATCTAGGTCACTTTGATAGCAGAAAAAGCTGAATGGCATTGGCGGAGAGGATTCGGTGTGTTTCTCATGGGTATAGCACACATACTCAACTCTGCTGCTCATCCCAACAAATGTGCTAAGTTTATATGCATTCACTATGTTTTTCACCTTCAGCTTTTGTTTCTTTATTTGGTAGCTGTTTTTAAGCAGGATCTGGTTTCTTAAATGCCTTGTTTGAATGATAAAATTCCCCTTTTACAGATATTTATTACATTTCCAGTCTTTTCCACCTTTACAGGCATCAGTTAAAGGTAGGGTAGGAGATCTTGGAAAAATGGTTTGAGCATGGTACATTTTGAAAAATACACAATTCAAAAGTCCAAACCCCTTTCTTCAGACTTGCCACCTTGATTAATTGCAGCTTTATCTGTTGATTTCAGGACGTTCATACTTCTGTGTGGAATCTAAGCAACTTGTACTGCAGGCTGTACTGTGCCAACATATTCACTAGATGGTGGTGTTGCACTTGTAGTGACCATAAAACTGTACATCCTCAGATTCCTTCCTCTGCCTGTTCATATAAGCTCATGTCCATATATGACTGCAGTCACCACCATTGGGGTGAATGGGGCTACGTTGCTTTGATTTAATTCAAATAAGGTAGTTTCTCACAACACAGAACATGAATAACATGAGTCTATCATCCACGATAACACGGGTGGTCCTGAGGAAAAGCCCACAGGATCAGTCAGAGGACTGATAAGAATCTAAAAAGTGATATCTCCCTCCTTTGCCAATCTCAACTTCCCTTCTTATAACTTTCTTTAACATGTGCTTTCTTTAACATTGCTTAAAAGGAATGTTAACATAGTTTTTTTATTGTTGTTGTTTTTCTAATAACTGCCATGACACCAATAAGTTCATTGTGTTGCCGTTGATTACACAGTATACAGTACCAGTCAATAGTTTGACCCCATGCAATCATTCAAAATGAATTCTGTCATCTTTCCTATCTCTTTATTTTGACCTCATAGCTTCAATCTGGTTTCCTCTAAATTCTTTTGGACATATCCTGTGTTTAAAAGAAAGATATGAAATGACTTTAGTCTTTGTTTTGGTTGTCTCTCTTTAAAGCTAAAGCCAGAGGGTTGTGTTTGGATTGAGCTGATCCTTTTTTTTTTTTTTAAAGCTTAAAACATGCATTGCTCTACTTTGAGACCAATGGTTAGCTATTAGCAGTGATACTGCTAACGGGACTGAGTCTGGTACTTGTTTTTCATGTTTTTCATTTTGACTCTTATCCTTTTTACTTTTAAGAATATTCAAATATTTATATCTGTAATAGAGGAAGATAAAAAGGTGATTTGAAAGCTATCGCTTGATGGCCGACAGACAGGGATCATTAGCATAGCATCTTGCGAATAAAGAGAAATGGACTGTACTTGTATAGTGCTTTTCTAGTCACATGACCACTCAAAGCGCTTTGACACTACATATCACATTCACCCACACACACACCGGCAGGCAACGTGGGGTTCAGTGTCTTGCCCAAGGACACTTCGACATGTAGTCAGGGGAAGCCTGGAATTGATCCACCGACTCTCTGATTGGCAGACGACTGCTCTTCCTCCTGAGCTACGCCTGATGTGTGTGCATTAAATTAGCCCTTACTTCTGGTTTAAATAAAAATAAAAATATAATAGAGGAAAATGTTTAAGTCTTCAGTGCAAAAGCAGTACTTACAAAATGTTTGTTTATTATTTACTGCAAAAATGGATCCATCAAAGTACCTGAGGAATCGTCTGGATTTTTAAGATTCAGTAGAATTTAAGTATTTCTCATAAGCAAGTTTCCAGATTGCGACTACAAAACAGGCCATTGTTCTTCCTTATGTGTCTCTCCTGAGATATAGTACTATTTCTTGTGGTGGTGGTGAAATTCAAATGCTGTTACAAATCATTTGACAGGAGGGGTTGATGATCAATTTGACAGGAGATTTTGAGGATGATTTTTAATCAGTGCTACCAATTCTGACAGATTTTTTCCCTTCTTTCTTTCTTTTCTTTTGTAATGTTCCTTTCGGAGGCTCTGTGCACTGTTTGACAGCCTTTCCAACAAAGTTAAACAACACTGACAGTTGTTTGAGTAACTTGACCTTTCCATTTCTGTCAGGCTGCCATAGAGAAATTGACCTGGAAAGACCGTCTCCCTGGATACTTTATCAATGTTTCCTCTATCCTTTTTATGGTAAGTACATAGAAAAGCCGGTTAGTATTGAAATTTGATTCATACATTTTCTCGGCATCCAAGTATAAAAGGTTTTTAAATGAACAAATAAACTGTTTATGTGCATGAATCTGTAAGTGATGGATTTACATCCATGTCATCTTTGAAATACTTATTCCCAGAGTAATGGCTGATTTATTTCTACTGTATTCTCTTTCTTTGTTTTCAGTTTGGCCTGACATTTTCTGCTGTTTTTGGAGTGATCATTTACCGTATCACGGTGTCGGCACTTATGGCAATGAGCCCTGACCCGGAGACCAAGTCCAATGTTCGGGTGACAGTGACAGCTACTGCAGTCATCATCAACTTAGTGGTTATCCTGATTCTTGATGAAATCTATGGCGCTGTGGCACTGTGGCTGACTGAGCTAGGTACAGAAATGCATCCACTGAGTTCAGTCTTGTATTAAAAAACGAGTTTGTAATCTGTTTCAACCCCAAACAAAAAACTCTTTCGACTTAAACAAACACAAAAGACAAATGAAAAAGTGTAAAAAAGTATACCTTAATGGCTAGCTAAGATATAGGCTATTATAGATGTTAATGCGTAAAAATAAAAATGAAATTCTTTATACTTGGAAACACATTTGTGCTATTGTTCTTTGAGTTGGATACCACATTTCTTGTCTTTGTTCTAAAGATGTTATAGTGCAGTAAAACAAAGGAAAGACTAGTTAGAAGCAGATTGAGGCAAGTCCCTTGCCAAGGCTACAAATCCAGGCGGACCAGTTTCCCTGGAAAATGTGTAATTGATGTATTTATCCTCATTTCAAAATGTAGTGTTGTCACAGTCCATAATTTTAAATTGTGAGATAGCAATATATTCACACGACATTACAGAAAAGCAACTTTTGGATAGTAAAATGTATGAGCCATAAGTGTATAAACTGTCTAATCACATATTTTATAACCTATGACTCAGCCAACTCCTAATCCCCCACCATTAGTGGGTGAGAACTTAATAAAAGAAAGAAAGAAAATAGAAAAGGGTCAGGACTGTGGAAAATGTTGTCCAAGATTAATTTTGAAACTTGCAATATCTCATATCCATGGTTTAGTGCCTTTCTGTCATCCCTTTCATTCTCCTTAGACAGTCAAGTGAAAACTATGTACACCCTGTTTCAGTTATAAGATTTTACCCACAAGATCGTAATAAAAAAGAAAAAAAGAAATCCAGTCCTAAATGGGTAAATATAACCAGCAGGTTGTATTAACCTACAAAAGCAGGTGCTGCTGATCAGATTATTCAGTTGATCATTAGAAAGAGTGAGCACCTCTACTAAAGCAGAAGTTTTGGCAATTTGCCGATCTGGAGCATTCAGGTGTGTATTAACCCAAAGCCAAGGAGGAAAGACATCAGCAATGATCTACAAGAAGCAACTGCTAACCTTTTTACCCTTCCCATCAATCTGGGAAGGGTTGTAGGGCCACTTCCAAACTATTTAAGTCCATCATTCTGCAGTGAGGAAAATTATTCCCACGGGAGAAAACATTCAGGCCAGTTGTTAATCTTCAAAGGAGTGGACAAGCCAGCAAGTTCACTTCAATGTGACACCTTTCAGCACCTTGCAATGCCCATAGATACTGCGAAAACCCAGGAGCTACATATTAGACTCCACAGAACTTGGTTAGCATCTTAAATGTTCATGACAGTACAAGTAGAAAAAGACTGGCTTGCTTGGAAAGGTTGCAGGAGAAAGCCTCTTCTCTCTAATGAGAACATAGCAGCACAGCTGAGGTTGGTAATGTTTTATTCTGAACAAACCAACAGACTTTTGGAGCAATGTCCTTTGGACAGAGGAGGCTAAATCATTAGGAGTGTAACTTACAAACTCTTGGTACATGGAGAAGTACCAACATATCTAAACTTAACTTGTGTTTGTGTCAGGTGTGGAGTATTGTACTACTCTTGGGTTATTGTGAAACTGCTGTGGACCGACAAACCTATTTCACATTAAGTCACTGGATTGGTTTAGCTCAATGAGCTCTGTCCACTATAAAAGCTGTGTAGTATCTTGAATAATAGAAAATTCTTTTTTGATATTTGAGGCTCTGGTAAGCCAAACGTGCAAGTTCTTTTGTTCTGCTCTCTATGCTAAGCTAACCGTATCCTGCATGTCAATTATCTGCTCAAAAGAAAGAGGACAGTGTCATTTCTCATTCAACCCATAGCAAGACAACCAAGTATTTTTTTAATCAACAGTTTTTTACAATAATCTAGAGAGAAGCTTTTAAAATAAAACCCAAATTTACAGAAAACAAGAAATGACGCAAACCCTTCTGTTTGTTTTCTTTCTGGACATTTAAGTAAAATTACGATAAAGATATTTCCCAACCATCTTGTTATGCTATTTAGTTTTCTTTTTTTTCTTCTTTTTTTACATGTGATCATTTCTGTGTCAGTATATGTAAAAAAAAAAAAAGAAAGTGGCCTTCCTGCCTCTTCTTGGACAGTCTGATAAAACTTTGATGCTTTCATCCACCCCATTAGTCCTCCCAAGAGGTGTCACCCACATGTACATTCGTATTCACAACCTCTTAAAAAGCTGAAAAATTTGTAGGGAAAAGTGTGAGGAGGATGGGAATTTATGTGTGTGTATGCAATATTAAAAGTGTTGGCATCCTAACCTACTTTCAGCACGGTGATGGTGTTTCAGCTCTATTTAGTCTTTTTATGTGATCATAACAGTCTTAGACACACTAAGGAACATTAAGTGTTGAAAACTTTGACATACTTCACATATCATACAGACCACTTGTCTATATTATAGGGTTGATTTAGCCCATTGACCCTCTCTGACCTTGTGAAACAATATTTACTCTTTCACATCAACTCTTTTTCAGAGATTCCTAAAACAGAAACCAACTTCGAAGAGCGCCTCATCCTGAAAGCCTTCTTACTGAAGTTTATGAATGCATACGCTCCCATCTTCTATGTGGCTTTCTTCAAGGGACGGTAAGACCATGTGTCATGTATTTCCAAATCATCTCTTATTATATACGGTCCTATTTTCAAGTATCACTGCTCATTAAAAAAAAACATACTTTTTAATTATGTGCCCAGAAGTTAAAACTATGTCTGAATGTGTCTGAAAACAATTAAGTGGTTAAAATCGCATTTTAAAAAACCAATACTAGTTGATATATCAAAGTGATTATATGTTTTATAGATAAGGTTCAAGTTAAATCCCACAGTCCACCACAAATATGTCACCTGCTGGTCCAAACTGGTACCTGATTTGTCCCTTTGCTAAGGTATAAAAGCAGAAATATTACAGTATATTTAGGCTCTTCGTACTCAAAAACTGGTGTTTTTGATTAACATATTGAAGATGTGAATGACAAAAATTTACTGGAAATATGAATATTTCACCCAAGCAGTAGTCTTCTTTTCTTTTCCTTTTTGAGGTTTGTTTCTAGTTCGGACAACTAAGTAATGTGTCACATGTGTTTGTCTCTGCAGGTTTGCGGGTCGACCTGGAAGTTACGTGTACGTCTTTAATGATTATCGAATGGAGGAGGTTGGTGTATTTATTTATGTTTTTGGTCTTTTGAATCTTACTTTCATTCTCTTGACTAAGCTAATAAAATCTAAAATGATATTGGAAAAAAATGTGCAAGTCATGTATCTATCTCCTTCAGTGTGCTCCAGGAGGCTGCCTCATTGAGTTGTGCATTCAGCTCAGCATCATCATGCTGGGGAAGCAACTGATCCAAAACAACATCTTTGAGATTGGCATCCCGTAAGTCAACCGATTTCCTCTTTCTTTATGCAATTACTACGTGGGAAGTTTAGAATTTCAGGAGTATACTAGAGCAAGTAAAGAAGCTGTCAGACTATAAGCTCACATGAAGCATATTCTTTGTCAGATTTTGTTCTCTTACACCTAACAAACGGCACTTACAAGCTCTTACAAGATCCCCTCTAAAACATTCCTTCCATGTCTCAGTTTTTACATGCAAATCCCACAGGTCAAAGGTCAGCTCTGTTCATTAGAGCATTGACACGTCTGGCCTCAAGCCACATTGTTATCGTTGCTATCAGCACAGCTTAACCCCCTGACTCGTTAGGTGAGTCCTATCAAGCGTTTTTCTATGAGGGATCAGTGAACTGTGACACATAGGATAATACCATCTACATGCGACCTGCTGATCTCTGTCACCTTTACACACATAAAGGCTTTCACACCTGGAAGACGACCAGTAAAACCTCTGCGGTCATATATGCGGTGCGTCAGGTATGGCACGGCACTTGGCTCTCAAGGCTCCTTTCTAACTAACTGCAACTGACTTTTGTTTGTGGAAGTTACAGTATGTATAAAGAGCCTGAAAACAGATTATTTATTATGGAAAGAAACTGCAGCAAATACTCAACTAATTGATTAATCGATGGAAAGAAAAGTGCCCATTTAAGCAGCTGAATTGATCAGTTTAATTAGTCAACATTTCTTCCAGCATCTACCTTACGGTGTATCTTTCTCATACACCGTAAAATAATGATGGAAATATTTTTGGGCTTTTTAAAGTAAAGGGTCATCTTTATTTCTGCATCCAATGAATCTCTTCTAAACGGCACTAAACACAAATAAGCTCATTTCTAAATATTTTTAATGTTGTGTGAGTTTCTGGGTTGGACTGTTCCCAGAAACAGCAGGTTCCCAGGAGCTGTATCTGTCACAGAGTGGAAATGAGGGAGGTGTATTCTCTAGACAACTGAATTCATGCTGGGACTGCATATATCCCCCCTTTGAGGATTTATGCCAGTGGAAAAGTCACAGTGACGTCGTTCTGTGCTCCCACACTAAGAGACCAAAACAAATGATCAGCACACAGCAACCTTGGCCTGGTCAATCATGAAATAAACAGTTTTATTGCCTGTATGTAATCTGTATGTAACAATAGAAGTGCTGTATGAGTGAATGTGACGTAGTGTAAAAAAAGCACTTTGAGTAGTCCACATGTGACTAGAAAAGTGCTATATAAGTACAGTCTATTTACATGATACTATAAAAAAAATCTGTTTTTGAAATGTATGTAAACATGTTTGTAGAAATCAATGCTCTCAAACTTGGACTGAAGCACCAAGATGAAACAACTGTGGATTGAATTACTCCAAGATATGTTTCACTCAATGTGGCTTTGATATTCTGAGCACTCTCCACAAGATTTAACCCAGGAATACTAGATGGAACACAGAAGAAGAATGAACATTGTGTGTGTATAAGTGCATGTGGGATATAGAGATTATGATTAGGTTTGTGTTTTTAAGATTGTTAGGTTATATACGTGGGTGTGTGAGGACTTGTGTTTTTAATATGGCAAAATAGATTTCATTATGTAAAGCACTTTTGCTACTTTTTGTATGAAAGGTGCTTTATAGATAAAATTTGATTTGATTTGATATTACTTACATAGACAACACTGATGTTTCTGTGCAGTCTATTATATTGCAATGCTGAAAGTAGTGATGCTGCATTCAATAAAGATGGGAATTCATGACTTCTGACTGGGTATAAAGAAAATTGAGATTACACCAACAACAAATCAGGTTTCCTTTTCAGGATAGCTCTTTATGTAAAGTGGGAATAAAGCGTTATAATCACCTTTTTTTTCTTATGTGAACATAGCTGCAGATAAAAATGAGCTTTCAGTGTTCACTGAAAACTAGGGTGACCAGATTTGAGTAGCTATGTGATAAGACTGTTGTCTTATCACATAGCTACACATAGCTCAGTAGTTGGGGTGGGGGTAGTGTATGACGTGTTTTTGGCCAAAGACTAAATTGGGGAAATGTGTGGGTATTCAGTCCACTTTCAGTGTCGTGCTTTGATATATTCTAAGAAGATACCTTTCGGTCAAGTATTTATTCTTTTTGTTCAGTGTTTGTCTCTTTATAAAGCATATAAATCTGGCCTGGCCCAGACTACTGCCTACCAGTAGCAGCTAGTGGTTAACAGTGGCTAGCTTGCTAGCTGCCATTGACTTAGCCAAGGTTGAGTCCTGGTGGCTAGCATCTGCTCATTTAGCTTAGGAGGAGTTGGGCTGCTAGCCAATCACCCAAGCAGCTTGTTTTGCTATTAGTAGTCTCTTCAGGCATCCAAGTATGTGCTTTCGAGAACAGGAAATTCTTTACTTTTCATAAAATGTACTCTCTTAAGATTTTAAATGTCAAATGTAAAAAAAATCTCAAAATCTGTTTAATTTGTGTCAGAAAAACTGTAGCATCCCTGCTAGGCTGGGCTGGATACTGAAAATCCATAAACTATCTATTCACGACACCATGTTTATATTTTGATCCAGATCAACATTTAAGTTTTATTCTAAGTTTAGACAAACCTGTTCTTTACTTTTTGAGAAATCTTACAAACAGACAAGAAGTAGCAAAAATCTCGACAACCACAAAACCTCCTTGCTTAAGGTAATTAAGTTTAGACCTGATATGCTGACAGGTCACATTTTTGATAAGAGTTGTATGTTTTCTTCTCATCCTTCACCATGTCCTCCATTTTTTTCTCCATTTTGACAGGAAACTGAAGAAGTTGATACGTACTTTAAAGGAAAAAGAGTCGACACCAAATGAGAAGAATGAGGAGAGGCCTCCGCAGCAGTGGAACCTAGACTATGCCCTGGCTCCCTTTGAAGGCCTCACACCAGAATACATGGAGATGAGTGAGTCTGCATTCACAAACATTGCGAAATAGCCTCAGGGACAAATAACAGCCACTTAAGCATCAACATACTTTTAAGATGAGTGTCATAGTGTTACATAATCTAAGGACCCTCCTTAGCTAAACATGCACCCTTGGACTGAACAGCATTTTTTTTTCCACGATGTTCTGTGTTCATATTTAGTTCATTCCTTCTTCATTTAATGAGGCTGTTGTCCTTTATAATTTCGATTTACCCCACAAAGGAAATGTCTAAATCTGTGAGGTAGGAGGTCCGGGACATGGACGCTGACCCAAAAGACCTCTGTTTATATTATGTTGCACACATACACACACATACAGTATATCACAATATGTTGATGCCAATCAGAAGCCTCAATACATCAACAATGCAGATGCAGTTGAAGATTATAGCTTTTCCCTCTCTTATGGATAATAAGTCACAGCTGTGTTTACATGTCTTTTGTTTTTATTTAAATACTCCGTTTCTGCATAAGATCCACAACCTTATTTCTGCTTCACTTTCTGAAACTATGCCGACGTTGCACGCGTTTATAAAATGTGTGCCGTTAAAAGGAATTTGCTTTTGACAGCCTTAATATATATATATATCTATATATAGATATATATAGATATATATCTATATATATCTATATATATATATATAGATATATATACAGATATATAGACTGAAGGGTGAGTCATGTCAAGGTAAAATTACACCTTCCTTAAAAAAATCTCTGTCTGATAAAAAAGAAACCTGTTTACCTAAAACTTAGCGTGTTTCTGTTTACTGTTAGGATGAATTGCAGTCATAGCTGCTCATTTAGAGTTGATTAACTGTCTGGATTTAAAAGTTGAATTTGTATTTGAAGAAAAAATGTAATTTAGAGAAGAAGTATCAAACCTGTTTAAATCATTTACTGGGCAGTTATTAACTTTAAATGAGCTGTAATGCCATAAAATCTTTCCTTATTCAAATCTCCAAAAACTGGGAATTAAAGCGAGCGCAGGTGAACTCCTTCAGCATCAAAAGATCATGAAAACAGTCCTCTGATGTAAAAATCTGCCATTGCATCACAGAGGTTACACATGGAAGGGGAGCAGCCTTTAATAAACATGTTTTTGAACTAAATGAGGTTGTAAATTTCCCGATTTCAGGATTTATATTATGGGAAAGTTCGTCTTTCCCATGACATGTTGTGGTTTTTCAGTTGGAACAAACTGGATTAAGTACATGTGAGTAAGATATTAAGGCACACACTCTACACTGAGTGGTTTTGGAGAGGAAAATCGGTAGCAGTTGCAGTAACATGAGTTGAATCTCCCAGTTAAAGGTGAAAGAAAAAAGGCTGGCTTCACCATCTTAGCAATATTTCCAATAAAAAGATAAAAGAGTTGGAACTTCTGTGCCTATTATCTGCTGTGGACCTTTGCATGTCTCTTATGTGAAGAAACGGATGAAACACTGCTGACATAAACTACAGAGAATAAGAGAATAACATTTGATTCATTTGAATGATGTTTAAAGGAAACAGGGGACAGTGAGTGATGGCTTCCCTGCTGTCTCCTGAAGAAGACAGCTGACACTGCTCCACAGCTTGATGTCTTTGATCATTTCCTCGTGGCTGGCGGGAGTCAAAGTGCAGCAGCAGTTCAGCAAACATGCAGCTTGACTGCAGAGACAGACATCTGTATGTGAACCAGGCTCTACGCTACTCCAAGCCTTGTAAAACTGAACAATTTGGAATGCGTAAAAAGTCTGAAAGGAAAAAAATTACGCCTCTAGGGAGCAAAAAAATGATGGTTCTGACTGGATTTGTGCATTCATGTGTTTATGTGCTTGCCTGTACCTGTGTAGCCTATCTGCGAGCTCTGGTGCTCATGTAAAGGTGTGTTCACATCTTTCTTTGTGCGTCTGGGCCGAACCCATCAACCTCAGCTCAGGTAGATAGCGAGGTTATTCTAAGCTTGCCCTGTAGCGCTCGCTGCCCTCTTGTCGTATTTTCTTCCTGGCCGCTCATTGTTTCAGCGTGGCGTCCCGAGGTGAAGCCGTCAGTCTCCGGCTCGCTGGAATTCCCCGTTCCCACACTGCTTAAGTTCCACTGCTCTGATCCGAGCCATGCTCCAGCCGCAGTCAGGCAGTGTCTTACTCAGGTTTCCTTCCCACATTCTTTGGAAGCAGACGAATTAATCATTAATCAACATGTCAGAAAATGTTATTGCTGCACGCTTTTTTCAATTGTCTTATTTCAGTTTATCCACCTCTAAATGATTTATTTAAAGCTGCCATACAGTTGACAGGTTTTAGTCAAAACATTGTGAATAAACACACCATTTCAGTTCAGTCAGGATTAACTCACATAACTATAACATGTGCACAAAGGGATTTGTGTAAATTAACTGATTTTATTGAGGAGGAAAATCTTTCTGTTCTGGCACATAAGCACAGTGTGGTAATCAGTATTAACTCTAGAGATAGATTGTGTCTGTTCAGCAGGAGAACCCATTCGAATTTGGAAGAAATCGCCACTTTGCAAGCTGAAATAGCTGATAGTGTGTGGATGCAAGGGTATCATTGGTTACACCTGCATGCAATACAGACAGCATACGGGGTGATGAGTTACAGTAAGACAGTTACTTGGTTTTACCCTAAAGATGTGGTGTCCAAGTAAGCATATAGCATCTCAAATGCAGGTGCATCCACAGCAAATGTCCCAACACAGCATGGCATGTGGATTCTTAGAAAAACCTGAAACCATACTGCATTTCCATCAACAGTTTTAATTGTTTTTGCTATGTTGTGTGGATGGTATCCTGCAGTTGCTCCACTTGTGTGTCTAAACAAGCATCTAGAAGCCTTGAAGTATTTTGTTATGAGGCAAACAGCCTGAGAGATCCAGCACACATACTCAGCAGACCCAGCTCAGACAACTTCACACCTAACTGACTGGAGGCTTTCTTTTCTTAGGCCTAAAGGAACCTCACACTGCAGATGTATCAGGATTTGAATTTAAAGTCTAGAAGAGAGGAGGATGAGGAAGCTGGATAAAAACTGGGTGTGTGACGTACATTTCTCCTCACCGGAGAGTCCTTTAACAAAATCCTGATTCCCTAAAATGTTTCAGAAGTCGACAGCCATGACTTGAGCTTTTCTGCCACTTAATACCGACAGTCAAACAGTCTTACAAAACCCGGGGCTTGTTTGGATGTGTGTGACTGCAACATTTTGTACAATAAATTCCCATCAAACTTAGTTTTTCTTACTAGTCATGAATGGTTTGTCACCGAGTCATCTATATAAGCTGATTTACCCAACAAGCACAGACGTTCAGTCTTGGCAAACACAGAACTTAATCATATAAAGTCTCAGTTTAGCTGGCGGTGTTTGACCTTAAAAGGAATAATCGGACAGACACTGTGACTCCTGACCAGACAGAAGATCGCGAATGTTGATCTGACGATGCCATGGGGTCTCTGTGTTTAAAAAAAAAAGTGCTTTTATTATTATTGGTTCGGCTTCTTGCTCACATACCAACCTCTCACATTCTGTTAAACAGTAGAAACGGTTTTGACTTGTGTCTGATCTTCATCGCGTAAGAGTTAACTCCAAATGAGCTATTTAAGTTATTTTGAGATGGAGCCAAGATTTTTTATGACAGATTAAAAACATGATCAAGTTTAAAATTCAAGCTGAAAAGGAAACAGAACAAATTCAGATAAAAACTGTGCAAATGCAGCAGAGAACAGGAGGCTCTTTAACCTGGATTTATATAAACTGAGTGTTTCTGCTGATCTGAGACTTTCTGGGAGTTTGTTCCAGACATGTGGAGCATAGAAGCTGAATGC
>JAOXYM010000025.1:8580932-8597877 GCA_028567055.1 Leptatherina wallacei
CCATACAGAAAACAATGCAATCCATCCAGTAACCCAACTGGACTACAAACAGCACACTATGCAAATACACACACACACGACCAAGAGTATTTTAGAATGAGGCCCTTTCTTGTATTAAGTAGTAATGATCCTCCAATTCTTGAAGAATAATCCTCAAGCTTCAATCTTGAACACTATTAAATCACTTAATTCACTTTTGTTTTTGTTGTCCTGTAAACATTACTTCTACTTGGTTCTTTCTGAGGTAATAAAAGTGTAATTCATTTAGAAAAGCTATTAGATATTAATAGAAACATCGTTGTAAATGATGTAATGAGTTTTCCTTCATAGAAAAACAACAAATTTAACAAATTGGAATCTATTATAGTTAGTTTAATGTAAGCTTAGATCATATTTGGGACTTTTAATCACTTTTGGGCTCTTTTTTTAACTGATTCAGCATCAATGAAACTGGTACAAGCTATGCTTGCCTTAACTTTACCACAATATCAACTGATTATTGACTTTTCAATGAATGAATATTTGATGTTACTCTTGGCAAAACAAAGTATAGTTTTTTGAAGGGAAAAAAACAGCTTCTGTTTATTTTGTTAAATACCTTACACTCATTATGCATGCTATCATTTCTTCTCTCCCTTTACAGTAATCCAGTTTGGTTTCGTCTCTCTGTTCGTGGCTTCTTTCCCACTGGCCCCTCTGTTTGCCCTCTTAAACAATGTCATTGAGATCCGACTGGATGCCAAGAAGTTTGTTACAGAGCTGCGAAGGCCAGTCGCCGTACGTGCAAAGGACATTGGTAAGCTGAGCTGGCGCACATAGAAAGGATTGGATGTTTATGGAACTGCTTTTAAAACTCAGAGTCATATACAACAGGATTAGATATAACTTTATTTTGTTTACTGTCCAGTTTAGAGTAAAAGGCATTTCTTCCTCATGTTTTCTTCCCCTGAAAATTATGCTTTCTTCTTTTCATGCAGCACTATTTAGCACAGCTGTTATGTCTTTTCTTTATTTACTACATTAGGGAATGTTAAAGCCTCACGCAACCATGTTGCATGCTGAGAGATGAGCATGATCTTGTGATTCAAACTACCAGCTAGCTTTGCTTGCTGCTCACTTTGATCTTTTTATTGATTTGCTAAAAGGTTGATCATAAAGATAATGGCACAGATCCATCTGGTATGTCACAAAGGATGCTTCTCTCTTTCTCACTTTTCTTTCTTTCTATAGGTGTATGGTACAACATATTGAGTGGAATGGGGAAACTGTCAGTCATTATAAATGTAAGTATTAAGCCAATGTCATTTACATTTCCCTTAATTGTTTGTTAAATTACAATGGGTAAACTTATAACCATTTACATTACCTTTGCCCTCCTTTCATTCGTACGTTAGGCTGAATTCGTGATAGGTGAAACTGTTCGTGTGAAAGGCCCGTGTGGCTTTAGATTTACCATCAGCACCAATCTGCAAGGGTCACCAAATCCCAAATTTAACTGATTGCACTGTGCATGCTCACCGCATGCATCTCTCATGTAAGAACGACACTCCAGATACAGAATACTATTAACAGAAAAAACTCCCAACATGGAGGCTCATTTTTTGGAGAGATCCTGCAGGAAAATTGATATTATCCACATCCACAGGACTCAAAAAAAGGGACTGGGAATGTGTCTATTTCAAGGTCCTGCATGAAACAGTTAAATACTCTTGTAACAGAACTATCTCGTGATGTCTACCTCATCTAGTGTAAAACGTCCACAATTCTCAGTCACCAGCAGTCTCTTCAGTACATTTGAATGTCTCCAGGACAAATTTGGAGGGGAATTAAATCACTTTTAAACACAATTATTGAAGGTAATTGAATAATAATAATTAAAGGGGTACATCTCTGGTTTTTCACGTGACTTGTGGAAAGGCTTTAATGTATATTGCGAGGCTCTATCTAGATGGAGCTTTATCTTCTTCGGAAAAAAGATTTTCCAAAACAGACAGTTTTTTTTTCTTCCTCAGAGGTACAAAATGATCTCATCTGAAACAAATATGTCCATTTGTGGAGGTCATGGTGTTGTGAGCCGGAGACAAGAAATTCTGCTTGTTTTTTCTTCTCAGCCAGCCAACCAAGCTCTTTTCCATTTACTTTTAATACTGAAGAGATTTGTGGTGGATTTGAAAACAAGGAGCATGAGTTTATTTATTTTAGAATCATGGAGGATTGGACTTCTACCAGGGAGCTTTGCAGCAACAGAATAGATTTTTTTTGTTTACAAAGGTTTCTGTGAGTCTAAAAACTTACTTTCATCAGTGTCCCTAAGCTTAAAAAACTCATGTTATATGTAGCTTGTCAGAAAAAACACACACATAAGAAACTACACAAAGACTGCTAATAACACGAAGCCACCATGACATCATCCACTGGTGTGATCGTAGTTCTTTAAACCTCAAACTCATAATCATGCTAACCCTTTTTTTTTAACTTTTGTTACCAAAATCTGTTAAAGTTGTGCACATATATTTTATACTGACAGGGCAACTGCAGGGGATAACAAACAACTGCCAATATCCTGCAGTTCACAGTTCATGGTTGCATAATTCAATGTACTTGCAATATATGTTACATAAGTGCGCAATAAAAGCAATAATATTTAGTTTCGATATCAGGAATTTTATAGCAAAACCTCTTCTTGGATTTAGTAGAAATCCCACCAAAGATCTCTCCTCTAGCCTCTCCTCACAGCAGTCCATAAGGCAACACTTTATGGCAAGATATCGCTTTGATATTTCTGTGTTTTTGTCTTACAGCGTGAAGCATTTTGACAGAATGTCTTCCCAGTGGAATATGAGTCTAACTTTCTTTCTCCCTGTCCGTAGGCTTTTGTGATCGCCTTCACATCAGACTTCATTCCTCGGCTTGTCTACCAGTACACGTACAGCCAGTCGGGCACCATGCACGGCTTCATCGACCACACGCTGTCATACTTTAATGTGTCCAATTTGAAGCCTGGCACAGTGCCGCAGAACTCGGAGCACGGAGACATCACAGTCTGCCGGTAAAACACACACACAGAGAGAGAGAGAGAGAGAGAGAGAGAGAGAGAGAGAACAATATTGACATATTTCAATCAGTTATCATTTATTGAATTATCTTTGTGATAGGCTTGTCAACATTGAGGCAAAATAACTACATGGCCAAGGAAAACCGCTACCTATTACACATCCTTGAGACGTACTCAAAAGCTTCTTACTTTTTCTCAGTCTCAGTAAACGTGCAGAAAAATAGTCGGGCTTGTTTGCCTATTCTGACAGGGAAATTTAACTTGGGTAGTTTGTTCATCAAGGATAGAACATTATTCTTGTTGTTTCAAACTGAAAAACAGATCCATTCACGCTCTCTTTTAGTCTTTGTTATAACAGGGATTAATGCTCATTTCAAGGCTTTGATGGATCCTGTTTCTTCTCTGGTTCATGGATTTGATATCCTTCTCCAACTTAACCTTTTCTTAACATTTTAACTGTTTGTTTTTGTTAAGAGACCTTTGTGCTTCACCAGAAACGGCAGATTTTTCCAGATGAAAAGCAGCTTGCTTGCTTGTTATTATTAAGATATAATGGTGAAAAAAAGTGACAAAGGTTGCAGGATTATAGTTACTGAAGTCTGTGCACCCTAAAAAAGTGCAAAAATGCTAAATTGTTTTCCCTCCCTATAAAAGCACTTTAATGTTGCAACAAAAGTGCTCAGGTGTCAACTCTGTAACCCAACCCAACCCTACAGCATGTCTGTACATATAGAACGGGGTGTGTGGGCTATTTGGCCACGCCTTCTATGATTGTAGTGTGTCAGTCTCATCTCTGCTTTCTTGTTGGGACTCCTCATTTTCCCACGCTGGTAGTTCAAATAATGTTTTGCAATAATGAATGATAAGATAAGATAAGATGTGCTTTATTGATCCCCGTAGGGATTGGGAATAGATTGGTATTTAGACAAAAAAACTACAGATAACTGACTGCTGCATTCATTTGTGTAATGAAACAGGCTGTTGATTTTATCAATGGATCATCATAAATTCAATTTTGATGGGATTGTGACATTATTGCCAAGCCCTTCAGTTTTGTGTCGTAGATTATCTCAAGTTGTCATAGAATCTGCTTTATCAAATAAGTGAGCAACAGCACTCACCAAACTTTCCGACTTCATTTAAATGAAACAAGAAAGTGATTGCAACACAATTAGAGCAGGTTTTGAAAGTGGAACTTTGTTTTCCTGAAAGAAAATCAATATTTTTAGGTGTGAATTGCAATGTCCATTAAAAAAAAAAAGAAAATCTTTACAAATAAAATCAGTGAATGAAAGAATGAATAATCCCAAATCTAGACAGAGGTTATGTTTAGCTGTGATTCTTCTGAATCGAGTATGATGAGTAGAAAAAAGAATTAAAATGATTCTGTATATTTAAAAGAAACCTTCCCCCCCTCTTCTGCTGCTAATGGACACATTCATATTTCTCTCCACTGAGTATTGTAAAGACTTAGTACATCGGATATTTAAGTCGTGCATTGCAGTTTTTTCACTTCGAAACTACCTTAATGCAGAACGTTATGTCATATTGTGTCCTCACAGACATTCTTACTCCATCAGTGGTGTAGAAAGTGTTATCAAATGCTGAAGACAGTGCACTATTATGTCTTTTAGGCATTTTTACTGGTGCCAATGGCAAGAATCTCTTTCATAATGTCACTCTGAAGCGCTGCAGAAGAAAAGGTCATGGATGCTGGCACCCACAGACAGCTGAAGACGACCTGCTGTTACATAAGACGGCAGAGAATGACGATGCAATAATGCATTCTTTGTGTTTGACCACTGTGAGACGTCACATCAGAAACATGACAAGATGCTTTACGCCTTTAACACTTATTAGGCGTGAAATTGGGTGGGTGATGCCCCAAGAATGGTTTATGTGTCTTGCAGCGTGTACTGCTGCACAGTGTATGTATCGCAGCTGTATCTGGGCTCAAGGCATATCATTCAGCTCTGTATGTCACATTCTTCATGCAGTTAATGGCTTTCCCTTTTTCTCTGTCTTCCTAACTCAGTTGATGTCGGGACTGTGGTTGTATGGATGAATGCATGCGATAGGGAAGAGAAGAGGTCAAGACCGGATGAATCGATGGATGGTAGTGCCAAACAGAGGCCTGAGGAAGTAGCGATGATATCATCGAGTGAATGATCAGATAAGAACGCAAAGGAATGAGGCATCTTTTATGACCAGTGAGAGGAAGGAAAGACTCAGAGCAAAGGGGGGTAGATAGATAGATGGTGTGACAAAGACCAAGCATCAAGGTTTTAAATCTTTAATTGAATTTAAAAACAGCAGTGTGGGGAGCTTGAAGACATTTACTGAGTCAGTGAGCAGAACATTTTTCACAATTTCTCTACAATTGTGTTTTTTATTCTCTATCCTCAGTCTTGTATAAATATATATCTTGCTAAATACTTGTTAAAGTTCTACTTGTTAGTTATTGTGTGAAACAGTTACTCTGTAGGGATACACTGGTGGTTGTAGTGATTTAAAACATTTGGAAACCAGAACCGACCGCCCATATCTCTGAATGCTGTAGAGACATAAATTGGACTTTTGTTTGAAAATTTTCATTTTCAAACAAGCCAAGTGAAAGTAATTAAAAAAAAAAGTGGTGAAGAAAATACTTAAAAGATAAAAAGGACCAGAGAGGCAGGAAGAGGTGGGACCAACTATTTGGTTTTTCTATTTTGTATTTGACTGTTTTTATTTCTATTTCTTTGTATATTGCCCATTTAAAACAGAAGCTATTACAAGGCATTTGTAATAATACTTTTAATCCTGTCTAGATAAAATACTATTCAATTCAAATGACTGTAATCCCACGATAATCCATTTAAATCTAATTCATCATAATCCACATTAGTCCAAACATTAGTCCAAATCAATAAAATGGTAATTATATAAAGCCGATTCATAAAAACTTGCCGTGCTCAGTAAACCAACTGATCACATAGGATCTTCTTCTAACAGGAAGAAGGTTCAAAAGTGCCATAACTCAAGGCCAGAGATACCTGCTGAGAAAGAAAGAAGATTGAATTAAAATCTTTAGTCTGTAAATCTTATATTATTTAAAGGGTAGCTGTCTAGCTTAAATATTATATGTTGTCTTTGTCCAAGAATATTGGACACGTAAAGTAATTACAGACACTGTAGTTCAAAATATGTGATTAACTTTTTGATTTTGAACTGTTTAAACATTTGAATCTAATTTTAAACAACATATCCAAACAGAATAGAATAGTTGATATAACTAAATGTGTTTTTGATTTTATATGTAAACATTTTCAAAATCTTTTAAATATGCCACTGTGTCTCAAACATATTACATTTTTTTTAAAACAGTTTATTGGGGAAGATTCAACCTGAAAGATGCTCTTTAAATCAGGTTCCTTTTAGTTGTGTTGCATTGTGGGTAAAATGGAAGCGGCATTGTTGTTTTGGAAGTCAATAAGTAAACGAACGAGCCTTTAAAAAAATGCAGACGTAATATTAATAATTGTCCATAAGCTGTTTAGATGGACCTGCATGGTTTTCCTCATGAATGTTCCCTTTGTGTTGTTCAGTCTTCCATGTCTCAGAAAAAGATATAAAGACGGGTTTAAAACAGTTACAGCTGGGTCTCAGCTGTTCCTCTCCCAGACTGCAGCTGGTTTAAACACCAAAGGCAAGTTAGCAGCTAGGCTAAGTACCAGGAAGTGAAGACATACTACCACGCTACTAATAGCACAGTTTTTCACAAGTCAGAAGTCTGAAGTCTGGAGGCTCAAGTTCATGTAAAAATTGCAAATCACTTTTAGTTGTAATGAGTAATCTGCCATGTGACGCCCACCGTCTAGTCTGCCTCGAACACTACACAGTAATATCCAAGGAATTCAAAATCCATACTCACCCTTTAATAGCATTTTGTAACAGCTGAGCTTAAACAGACACATGCTCTGTCCCTCTCTACTGGACCATTTCTTTGATTTACTGAATTCAGAAAACCAGTAGATTAACGTGGAAATGTATTCAGTTTAGTAAAAAAAAAAAAAGAACATAACTTAACTTAACCATGAGTTTTTAATGTGTACTAAAAGGTCCATGTGGACCCACTGAGAACTTTCTAAACAAATACTGCAGTTTATAGCGGCACACTAGTGTAGGGATCACCAACTCCAGAACTCTTAGCCCACTGTCCTGCAGGTTTTAGATGCTTCCCTGCTGCAACACACATGCTTGTGCAGAACTTGTCAAACTGTTGGAGAACCATTTCATTTGAGTCAGGTGTGTTGCAGCAGGGAGACGTCTAAAACCTGCAGGACTGTGGTCCATCGGGTCCGGAGTTGATGTAAATGTAAATGATGTAAATAAATCTCATTCATCTGAACACATTCAGTTAAGCCAATCTGATGGAGTTAGTATTATTGCAGTACAAAGATAGTAACAAGCTTACATTTACATGCTAGCATTAATCTTTCATATTACAATGACCAACCTCTACAGATGTGTTTTAAGGTGGATGTGGTGGATCCAGCCTCTTGGATTTTTATGCTGCAGACATTGCAGTTTGCAGCTCTTTAATTTGTCCCTTTATAAAGTTTTTAATACCCAAATGTTACAAAAGTGCGATTGCAGAGGCTGCCATTATTTTTATTGATTGTGCGTGATTACGCATTGTTTTTATGTGACATTACGCCAGTGTTACATCTGTGTAAATGACAGCCGATCAGACAGAAAGAACACCATAAAGAAAACATTAAAGATAAAAGATTGTCCCATCCCAGACTGGAGTCCCCATCTCTGACTAGTGGTACCTGCAGCTCTTGGAAAGATTATAGTGCTAAACACAACCAAATACCTAGAAACAGTGCTTTCGATAAGCTCCAGCTGCCAGCTAAATAGCCAATTACTCCCTTCAGTCCATCTGGCTGCTTAATTTAGTATAGACATTCTACATCCACTTAGCCTTTGTGCCATCTGGGTGCTGACTTTTGTTCAGGATTTCAATGGAGATGGTTTTGTGATTGAGACTATTGGTAGACAAAGTGTGACTTTCTAAATGCACTTGTTCCCTGTGAGCTGTACCTGTGTACAGACAAATTATGTCATTGAACAGCACTAAATCTTTATTAATCAACTCATTTTGAAACATGACATAAGCACTCAAAACATCTTGCTTTTTTTGGGCTTGGAGTGCCATTTTCATTGCAATGTTCATATAGTAATATTACAGCGAATTAGGCCACAATGAATTGAATTGAATTAGTTATTAATTGGTTGAATCTATGGAGTTTCCTGTTTCAAAAAAAAGTTGGTCAGATGTTCAGCAACAAAACCTGAGGTCAGCTGGTCAGGCCTTTTGTGATGGTGAAGACTTTTATACATGTCAAACTCTTTCATCATTAACCCCGGAGTCCAAGCAGCACATATCTGTAATACAACATACATGATATACATGTATGTTGTATTCTATTCTATTTGCATATTCTGACTCACCATCATTCAGTTTTCTTATCACATCCCATACCACACAGGACATGTTTTTTGTGTTTACATTAAAAAAATAAAGCCCTATGAAAGGGTCTAGAAAATAGAAATAGATGCATCTTCTTTATTTTTACTCATAGAAGCTAATGGTAATCGTATTTCTTGTATCAGCCAGTACAGAGTGCCATGTGCCATTCTATGGATGGCAAACAGCACACACGGCTAGTGAAGGGACTATTTCATGTAGTGGTAATAAATGCATATAAAGCACTCTGGAAATCTTATAATAGCAGATGCATTATTGCAATGCAAAAACAGCCAGAACACCGTCAGGGTTCAAAGTGCTAATAAAAGATTCTGCATGGAAATTCCTTTTAAGCCATTGCATAAGCTTATTGAAATGATGCCATGTTAAAGGTTGTTCAAGAAAATACTCAAGTGTGACTTTTGATTTCATAAATAAAATAAATACACTGAAATGAACTGATTACATTTTTATTTTATTTTGAGCCTTTATTTTTCCGCTTATCTTCCATTCTCTTTGTTTTTCTGTAAAAAGAAATGATTAAATAATAAGAAATAAGCATATTTATACATACACCGGCTGGAGAGAGGGACACCTGGCTGCAAGCATGTTCTGCGAAGGTTAAGTGTTTCTGTTATTTGTTTTCTTATGGTGGGAATGGTTTGACTCTGGTTTGGCTATAAATTTATTGCTTGGTCTCTGGAGGAACAGTATTGGCAGCAGTAACTCTCACGAACACACACACACACATCTTGCATACTAACTATAAAACTATAATCTCATTGAGAGGTCTTATGAAAGAATATTAAGTTAGATGCTCCAGTTGCTGCGGCGCTCCACTATTATAACCAAACATGGAGCGTCTAGAAAACACACGCATGCGTACACACTCATGAAGCAAGACAAAAAGAACAAATTACTTCCATTTAGTAAAAATTGTTCCCCTAAGAAGTTTGAAGTTCAATTGAGAGGAACGTGGCAGGAAGAGCAATCTTGTCTAACAGTTAATACTCTAAGAAACGCCATAAAATATTGAGCATAAGATAAATAGATCAAAGAAAAAAAGAGGGAGAGAGGAGCTCAGTCTCACAAGCAACATTCCTCACTCATGACTGTATAAGGAGAAGGAATCAGCCATCATAAGACCCTGCTAACACACTAACACACACACACGCACACACAGATTTCATCCTCCCTCTGTTGTCTCTATACTGTTAGTGTTTAACTTAGTGAGACAGTTCATTCAGCCTGTTTCATCCATTTGGGCTTCAGAGGGATTTTTTCATGACAGGGTGTGCACGGATGTGAACGACTCATTATGTCTTGTCAGGGAAACTTTGATCTGAGGCGTCAACGTTAATGTGACATGCTGCGGTCGCTGTGTTTGACTGGTGTTTCCTGCGTTCCCTCTTTGCAAACACGGTCTCACGGCAAAATGAGAAATAATCACGAATGAAACAGAAAAAAACGGTTTTTCGTACGCAGATGGAAATGAGTTGTGAAGTCTTTTCCGGCTTGATTTTGAAAGTAGCACAGGGTAAACAGGGTTTTCCTTTGGTGAATTCCCAACATTTTGTCTTTTGCAGAGGACGTTGGATCTGTCATCTGACCAGCAAGAAAAATTACGATAGCTTGATTGTTACGATAGGTTAAAAATATGTTTTCTTAGACTAATTTACTTGATTTTGACTGTGCTTTGATGTCTCTTTTCATGTCCCAAATGCAGTAATCAGAGCTACTTCTAGTTGGATGAGTTCACTTTAGGTACCCAAGGCTCTACAAAGCAGATCTTTGTGTTTATCCCATTCATTGCATTGAGAGTATACATTTTCTGCTTATAGATCATCTCAAGTTTAACAATGAGATCAACTGTCTTCCAGAAATTTCTTTAACATGAATGCCTTATGCTGTACTTTACATCTCATGAGGAAATGCAGTAACATATTTATTACCCAGGAGTATGCTTAGAGCTTTCTTTTTTTGGGGGGGATTTTATTTTGTTTTGTTTTAAATTAAAGAGACTCGGCACATGCATCCTTAGACATGGAATGACATGTACTTAGCTTTCTGTTTTCCTTAGTAGTTCATTTTGACATAATCCTTCTGTGTCCTCTTAGTATCCCATATGTGCATGAATGACTGTATTTAAGTAGCTGTGCTTTAAATAAACTTTAAAGTGGAACATAAAGGGGGTGGTAAACTTTATGGTACAACAGGAGCAACGTAGTCTAACAGGAAACAGCTTGGCCAGACAGACTTGGCTTTGCACTAGAAATGATTGAACATAAAGAACACAATAATTACACTAAACTAAGTTAATGTAGATAAAGAATAAAACCTTTTTTAAAACTAACTCTTATTGAGTTTTATTCAACTAACAAAAAAGGAGAGGAACTGAAAAACAAAAAACAAAGGTGATAGAGATGCACATACCATGTCTTTTTTTGTTTTTGGAGGGGGTGTTGTTTGTTTGTTTTTTGTAATTTTCTAATGATAAGAGGGTTATTATGATTGATTTTGACCTTGAATATCTAAATACTTGACAGACCTCATTCACATGTGCTGTAAATTCTCCACACTTTAAAGCGTTGAACTGAATTTTGACCTCACATTTGTCATGGTTGGGTATTTGGAGAACCCACGTACAGACTCGCTGGAGGCAAGTAGAGAAATAAAAGATTTTATGAACTAAAAGAAAAAAGGTGCTGCAGGGAAAGACATCTAATACGAGTATGAATCAAACAAAGAAATAAACATGCTGGACAAAAACAGCAGGGAACATGGGTGCAGACGGTGTATGATGAATAACAGTCTTACAGGTGAGGAGCAGTCAGACAAACAGGACACAGGAGCAAGGCAACAAACAGGAACAACTATTGAAATGAGGAAGATGAGCCATTTTAAAAGAAAGCAGCAAATAAAAACCAAAACGTAGAAACTCACGAGAGAAAGTTAAGATTAAAAGAAAGAAATATAGACTGATTTGAAACAAACAAACAAATAAGACATTTTTCTGATGGCCAGTGATCTTTTCTACTGAAAATATCCCAACTATGAAATTACACATGGAATCATGTAGCAATAAAATGTATTAAAGTAACTCTAGAAACGTTTATGTACCTGAAAACTAAGTGTGCCTGACTTCTTTTGAAGTACGCAAACCTTCCCTGGAAGTCAGAGGAGCTGAGATAGCACGGTTCACAGCTTTAATTTCCAGTATGGTACTAAAATATTTGCATCCGTTACTGCATCACATGCCAATAACTAGAAAACAACACACAAAAGAATGTATATGTGTATGTGTACATATACAGTGCTCCTGTATATACACATGGTCCTGATGGTGATGACAGATGTTCTCCTGAGGCATCTCTTCCCAGACCTGGATCAGGGCATCATGTCCCAGAGGTGCTGGATTAGATGCAGGTCTGATGAATGGGCAGGCTGTCTTTAGTATCATGCCTCCGTCATGCAAGAACTGCTGACACACTCCAGCCACATGAGCCCGAGCATCGTCCTGCATCAGAAGGAACCCAGGTCCCACTGCAGCAGCAAATGGTCTGACAATTGGTCTGAGGATCTCATCCTGGTACATAATGGCAGTCAGGGTACCTCTGGCGAGCACATGGAGGTCTGTGCGGCCCTGCAAGGATAAGCCTCCCCAGACCATCAGTGGCCCACTGCCAAACTGGTCATGCTGGAGGATGTTGCAGGCAGCAGCACTTTCTCACGGTCTCACATGTGCTCAGTGTGAACCTGCTCTCATGGCACAGGGCACCAGTAGCAAATCTGCTAATCCTGGTGTTTTCAGGCTGCATGGTGTCAGGCTGTGAGCACAGGCCCCACTTGTGGATGTGGGGCCCTTATACCACCCTCATGGAGTCTATTTCTGACAGTTTAAGCAGAAACCTGCACATTAGTGGCTGCTGGAGGTAATTTTGTAGGGCTCTGGCAGTGCTCCTCCTGTTCCTCCTTGCACACAGGGGCAGATAGTGGTCCCGCTGCTGGGATGTTGTCCTCCTACGACCACTTCCACGTCTCCTGGTATACTGGCCTGTTTCCTAGTATTTCCTCCATGCTTTTGACACTGTGCTGGGAGACACAACAAACTTTCTTTTCCACAGCACACATTGATGTGCCATCCTGGATGAGCTGCCCTACCTGAGCAACTTCTGTGAGTTGCAGACACCACCTATTACCTCTAGTAGTGAGGGCACATATATGTGGCCCTGCAATGGACTGAAGATCTGTCCAGGGTCTACCCTGCCTCCTGCCTGGTAGATGCTGGGATAGGTTCCAGACCTCCGCGACCCTGCATTGGAATAAGCGAGTAGAGAAAATTGTTGAGTAGATGGTTAGATAGCTATATATATATACAGTATATTACCTAACCCAACACATGGGAGGAAGAAGAAGTAAAGTTTATGAGCAAACGCAACACCAAAACAAACATTAGAATGGCTTTTACCAGTGGAGAGAGCTCAGATATAAAACAGGATGACAGACTGTTACTATCGGTACGTAATTACTGATAAGGTCTCTTCAGCTGTGTGCCGTTTGCTTTGCTTGGCTCTGTCGGTAAGGCTGCTGATGTTTGGATTTGTAATCAAGAAAATAATATGATCATGAGCATTTCTTTATATCTCCTCTGGTTGTTAATCACAGTGAACTGAAGTTGTAGCTGATTCCTGTAATAACAGCACTGAAATATCTTTATATTGTCCAGATACTTACTTTAGTGCTCTGTATCATGATTAAAGTCTTGAAAGTTTGCAGCCTTTCCAAAGCTTCTCTGCTGTCTTGCAATACAAGGCTCTATAATATAATATGGCTTCTGAAAGCGTCACTCTTTCAGCGTGACAACAAATTCACCCGCATGTGCAGGGCTCAGAAGTTCTGTTTTACAACTATGGGGTCACAGTCTTGAAAACAACCTTGTAAAACTGGTTGGTGATTTAGTTGCCCAGGCTTTCATAATGAATCTGTGTTTCATCTGCTGCTTCTGTCCACTGTAGTCGAAAACAGCCATAATTATACCATAGTCAAAGCATAAGAAATCCCATGTTTCTGGTCCAAATTATCAGCACATCAGTATTTTCTGTCTGTTAAACAAAATAATGAATTATATTATTAATAAGAAAACTGGAGCACATTTGTCTACAAATGATTTAATAGCACAAAGCTAAGACAAATACATGGAAAAAAAACATAGTCAGTGTTATGATTGATTTCTCTACTTAATTTGACGTTATTAAACATGAATTTTTTATTAAAGAAACTTGAATAATGTTGTTGTAATCATGGTTTTGAACAATCTACATTACAATGGTTCCAGTTGCACAGGAGAAAAACACTAAAGGAGGAAAAATGGCTTGATTATCAAGTGATACTTGAAAATCCAATCAAATTTTATATTTTAGTTTCTTCAAAGTAACCCCAGTTTGCTTTGATGGTAACTTTTCCTTTTCTTTATATTTTTCCCACCAGCTTCATGAGGTCATCACCTAAATGCTTTTTCAACAAACTGGAAGAAGTTAGCAGATATGTTAAGCAATAGTTTGCTGTATTTCTTTTACTTTGAAGTCCTTTTCATTTAAAAAAAAATCTAAAATCATCTCAGTTGGGTTAGTTAGGTTTTTCTGGAGGCCATCTGATCAATCTCCCTCTCGGTTAGATACACCTTACAGATCCTAGAGGCGTATTTTCAGTCCCTGTCTTTAAAAAACAAAAAAAAACTACTTAAGGTCCCATTGAGTGCAGACCAGAGGGCATGGCATGTAGCTGCAGTAGGGATGCTGGTTAGTGTGCCTTTACTTCAATAAATCACTAGAAGTGTCATAAGCATAGCTTCCCATACCATCACATCTCTTCCACCGTGCTTCACAGTATAAAAACCAGCTCTTCCTGTGTCTCACAAAGATAAAGGAGCCAAACATTTCTAATCTGGACACATCAAACCAAACTGCAGATTTTCACACGTCTAATGTTCCACTCCTTATGTGTTTTGCTTTGAGCAACATTTTTCTTCTCATTGGCCTCCCACAATAATGATTATTTTGCTCCAATTAAAGTAAATGCAAAGTCCAAAGGATCGCTGTGCAAGCTTGTGTGTGAATGTGTTTCTGAGACAGATGAAATCACATCCTCAATCTGCCCAGTCAAATAAATCCTTCTGTTTTATCTTACCAGTCGTAAACAAAACACATCTCCTCTGTCTGTCTCTCCTGTTCTCCGTCATTTTTTTTCTAACATTCCTCCCTTTCTTGTTTGAGTCTCAATATGCTGGCCATTTGCTCAACATGTGTTTCAGGTTTTCTGCAGTTTATTTTTGCCATCACATTAAAGAGTGTTTACTACAAAGAAAACAAAGAATAAGAATGGGAATAAAGTTTATTGCGCTTTGAGTCGGGACTGAAGCGGAGTGGAGGGGAAAGATGCTTTAATGAGCCTCAGTCTCAGCCAGGTGAAGATAAATCAGTTTGATCACTGGAAGGAAACTAAGCCTGAGCTGAGTCAGATTCTCAAACTCTGAAAAGCTTTCCCAGTGATAACTTGTTTAAAGAGCGGGAAAGCTTGGATCATTCATTGACTTTATTTTCAGTGGGATTCTCAGATAAGATTCGTCTTCCTCCAAGACTGAAACGATGAAACTAAAGATATTCAACTGACTCCATTTTTAGTGTCAGTACTTTATGCTTCTGTATTTTGTTTCAGGTATAAAGACTACAGGGAACCCCCCTGGTCTTCAGATGCATACCAGTTCTCTAAACAGTACTGGTGTGTCTTGGCTGCCAGACTGGCTTTTGTCATATTGTTCCAGGTATGAAATTTTGTTTTTCTTTTCTTTTTTCACAGGGTAAAAAGGTCATTTCACTCAATCCACATTGTCTTTTTAATTCATTTTACAGCTAGCTTGAATTGATCTGTAAAAAGAAATGAAGTGTGCATTTACACATGTGTGTGTGTGTGTATTTGGCCAGTCAATCCAAGCTGCGTGGATTGAGCTGGGTTCTTGTTATGATCAGGTATATTAACAGAGACATCAGTCGTTGTTTGCCTGCATGCCTCACTAACATGTGTCGACCAAATGTTGGAGAAGCGTTCTTCATCTTAGCTGCAGACCGATCAGGACTCATTAGCACATCCAGGTTATCCTCGTGTAATTCTAAGGCCCATTTACACAACAATACCGAGACAGGAAATTATCAACGTTTTGGTACCGTGACAGATTTTTGGCTGGACGAAACTGCGAAGGTTTCAGAACAGGCTTTCTTAAAACACGAGGTGAATCCTGTTGTGTAAACCTAAGCTGGAATCTTTTGGTGACAATGACATCTGTCACGTCCTCTTGCACTTGCGCACTCAGACCCTGTTTACACAGCATGACAAGTGTATTGATACAGCCAGTACTTTACTGAGGAAGTGGCGAATAAACGACGCTCGTAAAAATGGTCTCTGGTGTGCGGACAAAACAACAAGAACAATGGTGAATCTTCGTTTTCTTATTAAGCTGTTTTTTTTGTTGTTTTTTTTAAGCAGCACAATATGGTCTCTTAAAGCAAAACTTGCTACTCGTGCAACATTTATGCCGTCAGCGTAGACGCATAAATTACATGCACCAGATAGTCGATACACCACTATAGAAGCGGACGGTTACCGACAGACACCTCTGTGGTGGAGGCAAAGTTTCACCACCCACTGCAAGCTTGGCAGGCACACTACTTTGTTTCCCGTCCTGTTTATGTTTTCTGTCTGCACAGAGACAGTTTTCATCCCGCTATTGTTTAAATTCAAATTTTTTTAAACATGCAAACAGGAAAAGTTTTTGGCAACGTTGTCGTGTAAATGGGATCTAAACTGTGATCCAAAGACAAACCCTAGCATCAGCTAACATGCTAATGGCTAACATGTAACAGAAAATGTTTACATTCTCTCTTTCCGTCACCAGTGTCTGAAATGATTTTTTTAGACATTATTTCAAGTGAATTTTAGTAAGTCCGGAAGTTACAGAGTAAAACACCACATGCACACAGAGACTGTTGTAATGTAGCAATCCTGGGGTCAGTTTGACAAACTCAGAGTTTAACAAACCCTGAGATGGAAAACTGAGTTTTCTGTTTCATGACAGGTGATTAGCGTTATATTTGTCTACTCGGAGTATGTCGACTCTGAGTAAGTTGACTCGGAGTACCTTGACTCTTGAGTCAAGCGTGTGCACCACGACTATGGACAAGCCATCATCAATAGAGCCCTGATTCCCTGATTCACCATGGTTACCGGAGCAGAAAGAAAGCGCTGGACATCCATCCATCCATCCATCCATCCATCCATCCATCCATCCATCCATCCATCCATCCATCCATCCATCCATCCAT
>JAOXYM010000025.1:8597977-8617352 GCA_028567055.1 Leptatherina wallacei
GGCGAGAGGCAGGGTACACCCTGGACAGGTCGCCAGTCCATCGCAGGGCCAACACAGAGAGACAGACAACCAATCACACGCACACACTCACTCCCTGTCCAGGCCCTACTTTGCCCTGCCACACCTGCATGATGTTTTCACACATTCTGTCCTCTCCTCCTCTTTAATGTTTTATGAATGAATGTGGTGAAGTTAACATCAAATTCTGCAGCACAAATGAACACAGTGAGAGTTTCAGTAAACACCATAGTTTAATTCTGTAGGCTACAACTGTACATGTAGAACAATATAACTTCATGTCATTCTGATGGATTTCCAGTTACCAGTCAAGGAGTTATACTGGGTTCATCTCCATTAAACAAATTTAGTAAATAGATAAGGAAATAGTATTCTTGGACCGCCAGATCCAAAAGGCGGATTTTGAAATCGAGATACTTAAATACAAACTAGAGGTGTGTATAGTCACAGGTAAATCTATTTTAATGTTAGAACAATATGAAAAACTAAGAGAAAAATGTTTTTTTCCCCGTCTTTTCCTGTCTGTAGGATATTAGGAAGACTAAATAAAATAAAATGCGTGACAGTGTGGTCATATGTGGTCATGCTTTTTGTGATTTACATATTAAATGTTTTAATTATTCTTATTATTCTTATTAATAATTAAATAACTGCTAATATCAATTTTTTTTGTTTTTACAGTTTGTCAGTGTCTATTGGTCTTGATATATATATGTTATATAGAGACTGTCTTGATTGTCTGTTCTGTCCAATGTGTTTCAAGTTATCTTTTATGTCTGCCTTCATGTTGTTTACTTTTTCAATTAATTCAATTAAACTCCATTCAGCTTTATTAGTATAGCATCAGGTCCATTCACATAAGTCCAGTTTATAATAACTCTGTTCATATAAGCCAGTTCATAACAAAACGTTGCCTTTGCTAAGGAAACCAACAGATTGCATCCAAATCTTCTCTTAGATTTAATCCCTCACCCTGAGCATGCATGGATGGCAGGTGACTGCGGAAAGGAAAAATTCCCTTTTAACAGGAAGGAAAACGTCCAGGAAGGGCGGCCTTCTGCCTCGACTGGTCGGGGGTGGAGAGTACAGGAAAAAGGGGTCAGCAAACACCATAACTCTAAGCCTGGGATCCCTGCTGAGAAAGGAAAAATGAGGCACAAATGAATGACGACGATAATGTCATACATGGAGTAAAGAGCAAAGACAGATGATGCAGGCAGATGCCCAGTGCATCATGGGACATCCCCCAGGAGGCTATGGCGATGTAACTAAAGGGATTACTAAGGAGCCAACTCTGACTATAAGCTTTATAAAAAATGAAAGTTTTAAGCTTAATCTGAAAGGTAGACAGGGGTTCGTCTTCCCAAATCCAAACTGGGGGTTTTGTCCACACGAGGGGCTGCCTCTGCCTCCCATTTCTAGAAAGCGAACCACACTGCTTGTTGTACGGTCTGAATGACAGCAAAGTTCACTTTGACATTGGGTCGCACCATCTTCATTTCTTTATGTCCTCTCTCCTGTTTCCAGAACCTGGTGATGTTCCTCAGCCTCATGGTTGCCTGGGTGATCCCAGATGTTCCCAAAACCATAGTGGAACAGGTCAAACACGAAAAGAAGCTTCTCGTCGATCTGTTTTTACAGGAAGAGAAGGAGAAGTTCCAGCTCATCCAGAGCCTCTTCGTCAAGGAGGCCACTCTCCACCGTAAAAGCCAAGAGCCCAGCCCAGGCCAGGCCTTCCCCATACTGGGCCGCTACAGTACTCTACCCTCAGGCCCCACAACCGGAGAAGGAGGCCCGAGGGCGAGGTGTCGGGCAGCCAGCTTCAGCCAGTTCAGTGAGAAGACTTCCTCTCCCCAGAATACAAACTCAAGACACACAGCAGTGTGACATGTAACACATCCATAGCTGGGCCTCGGGGCTGTAACTCGAGTGACTCTGTCCTTTTATGTCTTAAACCTGTGTCTTTTGTGTCCCGGTGCGTGTGACACAGTAGTGCGGTGATTAAATCCTCACAGCTCACCTCTGAACGTTAAAATTTGTACACTGGTCACGGTGTGGCTGAATGTGTATTGTCTGCACTGACAGAATGAGTGTGTGTGTGTGTGTGTGTGTGTGTGTGTGTGTGTTGTTCCTACTAGCATGACTGTTCACCTGATAAAATATTGTCATTTTTACTTTTTGGTAAAAATTTATTATTTAGTGAGGCTCTAAAGCTTCATAGCGTAGAGAAGCAATAATGACCATATTAGGCTGAAAAACTAAATATTTCAGGAACCTGGAAAAACCATGAACTAACCAACAGGTTCAGTAATAAGCACCTAACCATCATGAACAGACTGATGGACATTGTGGCTTACCAGTAGGGCTGTCTGATCTGTATTTTCCTGCTTTATGTGTTCATTCCCTTCATGTATTTTTGTTTACAGATTTTGTAGCTTTTACAACAATCCACATCTTCTTCATTCTTTATAATTCAGGAATCACTTGGAACAATTTTCAGACCTTACTACAATTGTATCGAAGATACTGCTGCTGGTCTTTATTTCTCTACACCTTGCCCTACTTCTCGATGGATGGAAAACATGCCAATGTGGCGCACTGTTGCGCCAGGGATTCTTGTCCACGCTGTAGTTTTAGAATTTGATTATCTGTGAAGCAAAAAGGTGAAAGAAAGCCTCTCATGAGCCATATGAACTTTTACAGGTGTCAGCTGGCTGCTGATTGAGGTGGAACAACACAGGGAAGGTAATCTCTGACTCAAAGCAAGCTGGATATAAGTTCACTGTGTTTATTGGGGATTAAACAAGAGAATCCATCAGTATTCCTTTTTATAAAATAATGCAGCTATTGGTCACAAAAGACCTTTATCGCGCATAAAAAAAATCCTCAGAAGTCTTGAGTAACGTCATTTTGTGTGATTGCGTAATTTGTTAATGAGCGCAGACCAGTAATTCCATCACTGATGTTTTTATTTATATCCTTTCAGCTTGTTAGTCATCAAGCCATCTGGTTTAACTATGGCCACATGGTTGTTTAAAAAAGCAGTGAGATACAAATTAAATGAACTTTTACATGTTAACATCAAAATAAAATTTGAATTCTTATCAAATTTGTGCAAGGAAATGTACACTGATATGCTATAACATGACCACTAACAAGTTATGTGAAAAACATTAGCTCCTTATTTTGGTATTTAGCAGCAGATGGGATAAATTAGGTACCTAGGTACCTTGTGGTACCTACAAAAAGGGATTCAGAAATCCCCCCAAATGGTGAACTGGTGATAGAGTTATGGATTAAGGCTTATTGATATACTTGCCACTGAAGGTGCATGCAATGGACAGGTGAACATCAGACTTGGACCACAAAACAATACAAGAAGCTGAACTGGACTAATGAATTATATTTTCATTTTGCAACATGAAGAACTTGAGGAATCTTTTTACTGACTGCTTGGTACCACATAGTATGTCATACTTTTAGAGGCTTAGCCAAAACTAGACTTTGTGGAAAAAGAGGGACCTACTTCACCCAATATAAGGCCTGCGGTCATAATATTATGGCATATCATTGTAAGCTGTGACAATACGTCAGTTAATGTAGAGAACATACTCCCCCCCCCCTTTCAAAACAACATGAAGCCTCTCAAAGGCCTATTCTGTTGGTATTAGGTGCATATCGGGGGACTTGTTCATTGCAGCACTGTACTCAGTAGAGTATCTCATTGCTATTTAACTTACAAAATGATACTAAAAAAGATTCAACAAATCCTCATGTGAATAAGTTCTGTAAGTGCTTTAAGACATCTGTCTCTTCACTGTTGGAGAGGACATACGGGGCTGTGTATTTCACTTAAACAATGCCAGTGGTGTGTTATCTAATACTCAACCAACTTTACCCACTTCAGAATTGGAGTGCTCCGGTAGATTCATCTTGGAGCAACAAAGTACAGAGAAGCAGTGATGTCTCTCGGACCCACTGTTAGCAGCTATTTATGTTGTTCGCTCCAGTCGCCATCTTAAGCTTTGTAATCATGGAAATCTCCCCCATCAGGTAAATGCTGGCTGGTTTATTTTGACTAATATCAGCACTGATTCCTTCTCAGTTCTTTTGTTGATCTGACATCACCATAATTTATGCTGTGTTTACACTACATAATACAAAGAGGGGGAGGTATTGCTAGCAATGGCTTCTCTTTCATGGGTCCAGATTATTATGGTTGATAACGTGCAAAACTCACAACTGCATGGTAATCTTTAAACCTCCACATTAGTCCTCGTTTGATATTTACAACACACAGCATGCATATTCACTGATAAATATAAAGAACTCAAATTGCAAATGCTAGCCCAGCACCTTAATGCTAGCATCTGCTTTTTAAGCAGCCTAAGTTGGTTGGCTATATTAAATAAATAACTCCAGACCGATGAAGCTCTTTGTTTATGGTGCAACATGTTTATATACACATATTAAATTGTCTCTTGGATTATCAAGCAGCTAATATAATCCCCAAGCATGCTGCTGACTTCCTAGCACATATTGACTTCAATTTTGGTTAAACTAAAATCATGGATGTGGACCTAGTTGTTGATTAGATCAGAGTTAGTTCTGCCAATGTGTCTTGCTGGCCAATTGTCATTTACAGACGTTTTGAGGGTGAACGGACTCCACAGAAATAAATGGAAGCCTTCATGAATCCCCATGTCTACTTCTTGGTAACTTGCCGACATGCTGTAAACCTTCAGTGCTGTTTTTGATGCCTTGTAACTGCTTTTTATTTCCAACTCAGTACAACATCTGTCTGCTCAGTTAGAACTCAGTCACAGACTGTTAACTTTACATGTATTAAAACTGACTTTAGGAAATTGTGATAAAGGTATATTTGTCATACAAGCTTATGTTGTTCATCTTTACTTTAAGCTGGTGTACAAATTCCTAAATACAGAATTGTTAGATGGATGACAGTCTTTTTTTGTGTTGTTTCCCATTATTATGTTTCCTTTTCTTTATTTTAGTGAAATGTTTGGTCTTCTTTGATGAGATACTCGTAAAGAAAAAGAAGGTAACTGTGAGGCTGCATGACTGTGATTTGAAAAGCAC
Source organism: Leptatherina wallacei (assembly GCA_028567055.1). Taxonomy (NCBI): domain Eukaryota; kingdom Metazoa; phylum Chordata; class Actinopteri; order Atheriniformes; family Atherinidae; genus Leptatherina; species Leptatherina wallacei. Next base: position 8,603,096 of record JAOXYM010000025.1, read on the forward strand.
TTTAAAATCAAGGTAAATGTTTAGACATACGGATGCAGACCCCTGTGATACTATTCATCTTTTCTGCCTTTTTTTCCATCTTAGCACTCTAACTGGAAATCCCAGTTAAAATCCCAGTTAAACCTGGTTGAGGATATTTTAGTCATAAAATACTTTTTATACTATACTATGTCAGGAATCTCTAATCTCTAAGATTCGGGCCATGTACATACAGCTTAAGTTTTTTCTTTATCGTTTGGACGTTTCGTTTACATGGAACCGGTGTTTTGGGAGCCCAAAAACACACCTTTTTTAAAACTTCATCCCAAAAATTGATAAATCTTGAAAATTCCACCATTTTATTTCTGTGTTTACCACCCATATGCATCTTTCCTGAACTGATGACTCCAAAGTCCGACTGTTAGAGCTGCACATATTTCTTACAATGATTCCGTCTTTACAGAAAACATTTTATTCCGAACTTGGTTCTGTCTCCGTGTGGATGTAGCCTTCAAGACTTTGGACCTCTCAGGAAAGCCCAATCCCCAAACAAAGATAAGTTTATGAAGATAAACTCAGCAATGAAAGACAAAAGCAAGTGAATTGATTTTTTTCTTATGAACTTGTGTTCAGACTGCATTGTGTCTAGCTATGTAATAAATTCACTAAAAATATTTTAGGGATTTTGTTGCCCTCTGGTGGACAGCAAATCTTTAATCCAACTCTAAAATCGACGGTACTTTTTTAAATTTATTTATCATTTTTGTTAGAAAAAAGACCCTTTTGTCTGAAATCACAACCACCTAAAAAATACACACACAACCTTTCCACTTTGTGGTGGAAGTGCAAGTGGTTCAGAGTTGCAGAGAATTTCTGTCGTCACTTGAATGCAACAGCCTCCCACTGGTGCAAAAATAAACACTGATTGGTTAAACACTGAGATGGATGTTGACAATGCCAACACATCATGGATGCAGACTCCCCAGCTACCACTTTCGTCACTCAGCCTCCCAGAACGTTCCAGTTCACACACAAAAAAAGGACAGACGTTTAAATTTCTCTGACTGGCCAGCATTCTTTACTGAAGTTTGGGGCTAATCGAGTTACCGTGATGAACTGCTGCATGAGTGTTGTGCTGTCAAGCATTTTTTTAGAGGCAGAGTGACAATTCCAGACAGTAAAAGAAATGTTGTGGGTCATATTTGGGCCCCAAAGTAATGGGATTTATAAGAGGGCGGATATTTACAAGCTAATGAGACAGTAGACATATTCATCATTATTTGAACCTCAACCTATTGAGCATTCAACCTCATATCAAACAGAATTTAGAGTTAAATTTCTCAAATACGTGACCTTATGTTCCCAGCAAAATATCACAACAGCGCTATGTAGAAAAAAAAAATCTGTTCACATGAAAATGCACAGACAACTGCAAAGCTGTGAGAACCCAAAACTAAACCCCAAAGTGGTCATCTAGCCCTTGCTTTAGAAGCCATGTTGGTCAATCAGAAAGCAAAAAAAAAACGACCACTTCTTGCAAATGCAACACAGTTAGTGTTGTTTTATGTAGCAGTGTCCTAGATAATGCAGTGACACCTTCGTGCTTCTGTATAATTGGCAATTAAACTGTATATTTATATGTGAATACGTAAAAAGTCCTGCTAACAGGTTTAGCACCATAGCAGACAGTCATAATTCCTGTCATGCCCCATCTAGGGGAGGCCGAGGCATAACACGAAAATGATCCATCTTCCTCAATTTTCAAGCAGCCAAAAGAAAAAAAAAGGCAAGTTTCAGAGTTTGCACATTTTTATTATACATGTATTTATTGTGACTAGAAAGGAGCTGAAAAAAAAGGAGTTATTACTTCAGGGTGGGCCAAGGCCAAAACAATAACCAAACACAAACTACCTGTAAGGAAGGAAAGAACCTGTTAAAGAAAAAGAAAAGAAAATACAAGCAACTTACCTCCCTAACTAACCAAAACCGAAGAAAACTGAATGCAAAAGAAATGGGCAGCCCACCGCTTCCAACTCCTACATGCTCCACATCTTTGATGGATGACAAGCAGACCCGGTGGCTTGTTGACAGAAGAGGGAAATCCTGGTCCTGGTATTTCCAAACTCCAGGTGTTTATAGTAAACCCATCCCCGCCAGCATCCAATCCTAGGAGAGCAGCACGAGAATGCACCCTACTCCACCATATGTGTTTTAGGTCGTTATATGGGTAGTTAATTCCTTTGTTTGAGTATAATCTGAAGCTGGAGCCAAAAATCTGAATCAGAATCAATTTTATTGTCGTTGAGCCAGCGTCCCGGCACAACAAAATTAGTCTTCCCAGTACAATCCGTCCAAAAATGTCGGCTATCCCGTCCATACATGAAAGGCAGTAAGAGATTGTCCAAAAATCTTCCCCTCAGAGAAGTTTCAGTGCCTGATAACTATGTTTGCATGTGGACAAAAGGGACAAGCGTGGAGAAAAATTGGCATTGGTCAGAGTACCGCGTGTATGTGTGGACATTTCCCTGTGGAACACCAGTCTGTCTGAGCAAATACAGTTAGTGATTTGCCTTTGCAAAGCATAAAAGATTAGTACATTTTAACTTAAAATCACATGATAAATGAAACATCTCAAACTAATTTACATGTTAATAGTTTCAACTAGAAATGTGAATATGTGTAATTCAGCAACTACATCACAACAACACAAGCTGCTCTAACATTAAGATTATAAGCACCAACAACAGCTGCTGACTTCTAGCTGATGGAGACCAAAGAGGTAAAGACCAACATGAAAGTGGGATTTTGGGATTCACGTTCCTTATCTTTACTGCTCTACATTAGGAAAGCCACAGTCTACTAATGAAGACAAAATAACTTTGTAAAGCTGCATATAAAACATATTTTCTCCCTTTTTTATTAATCAGTCTTTGTATGACCCTCAATTGAATGGCACACATTCACTTTCAAAGAGGATTAAGTAAGATGAAGCCTTGAGAGTCGATGTATATTAAAGCCTGTGGTAGGGCCACTTGAAAAGCCCTGCTCTTAGGAACAGAGGCACATAAATATTTGGATTTCTAGAGGCTTAACTTTATTATGAGACACAGTCTGACTGTAAGCTGATATCTGATTATGATGCAGTCAGTGGGAAGTTGCACATTTCTGGGGAAAAAAGGGATTAATTGGAGTAAGGATAACAAAGGAAAAGTGAAAGCAGGGGTACTAAGGTCAAAGAGATATTTTATGGTTATAATAGTAAAACTAAATATTTAAACAATATATGTAAATACTTTTTAATTTCCCCCCCTCTTTTGAACTTGTCCTGTCCAGCATTATAGCAAGCAGAATTATGGTCTGGCTGCTGTGTTGTGCTGAAGAAATTTGGTTTAACAAGAGATAGTTTAATGGATATAAAAGGGAATGAAGCTGTGGCTCTTGTTGACACTTTTATTTATTTATTTGGTTATTGCTGAATTACATAATAATGCTGGACCTAACAAGGGGAAAAAAAGATTGGGGAGAATGAACAGAGGAGAGAAGGAAAAGGAGACAAAGATACAGAAAACAACAGCAACAACTGCACCATCAATACCAAAACAGATAACCAGCTACTGTAATAGAAAACATCTTCTGGCCTCTGTGAGAAAATAAAGCAAAGAATCATCATTATCACCCATTTGAAGTCAAACTGATGTATTAAAATCCATTATGAAAATCTAATGTTAAAATCTAAATATCAAATCTAAAATTACATTTAGTGGTTAGATTACTGTTCAAACTGGGAAACACTGAACATTAACAATAGTTTCTTATTCCCCCCCCCACGAAATTTAGATTATGTGAAGCTTCTTTAACACACACATAGATGCTCAACTCATATATTTATCTATAATACTTGTAATCCCTCAGATGCCCTGTTAAGCAGATATATATAGAAAGGAGTGTGACAGTGTGACAAGGTTCCATGTGGCGCTGTTCTATTGTTTCTATGTCTGTGTGAGTAGGTGCATGTGTGTGTGTGTGTGTGTGTCTGTGTGTTTCTAGCCTCTGGCTAATTCCTAGCTTGCCCTGATTTGTCTCGACTTTTATGCTCCTGCTTGTCTCTTTGAGAAGTGAATGTTTAGATACCCAAGCTTCCATTTTTACAAACTTTAAAAAATTAGGGTAATAAACCGAACATATGAAACAAATATGAATATGGCCATCATGACGCTTGATGTCCAAAAATAACATATTCTGTTTTTTTGTTTGTTTGTAAGATGCCTTCACTTTGGAAGAAGCTTCTAACATTTATCTCAGCACTAGTTATGCATTGATATTAACATCACAACAACTCAAGAGCGATAGTAAATGTCCTGCACGCTAACACAGGCATTATCTTTTGCGGTCAATAGGTCTTTTTCCTTCAGACATTTAAACTTGTTACAACAAGAGGAAATATGGGAAACGAATTTCATTGATGATGTTCCATCAAATCTAAAACCAATTACAAGTTGCAGCATGCCAAAACATCTGCCGTGAAAATAGTTTGTGCTCGTATAAGAAAATTGGGAACGTGTTATCCTTGCAGATGCATGAAAAGAATGAAGAAGAACAATCTGTCTTCCAGTCTTCAAGGTAGTCTGATATGTCAAAGCAAAAAGACCTGTGTGAATTAATCCTGAGGGCATATATGTGTGTGTGTGCATAGGAGAGCTTTAGAAGCTCTGATGGAAAAAAAAAAAAAAGGTAGCAAATAGTGACTGAGTCAAATGAGGAGTTTTAGACAATAAAAAGAAAACAGTCTCTTTCAGCAGTGAATGTGATGACGTCATCACTCAAACATTTGGCGTGAGCCCTGGCGATCATGATTTAATAATAACAATTATTATAATCTTATTGGCTTCTAGAGACATTTCCCCCTGATTCACATTCTTTGCTCATCTTGTTTTACCTCATGGTCAGAGTTTAAAAAACAAATCAAAAGACATTTGACCCAATTAGAGAACCGAGATGCATGTTAGACAAATTACTTTGTACTTGGCATGAGCGATACTGGTGTGAATAGAACTGAAAATGACACGTTTCAAGTTCTTCTTTTTTTTAGTTGTTAACAGAATAAAACTGGCTTATTTTTCAGTGGCAGACCAAGACAAACAATGAATATGTATGTATGTATGTATCTATATGCACATAACATTGGTGAAAAATGTTAAGTTACTTCCATTCTGTAGCTATTTTGGTTGTGTTTGTCAAGTCTGCAAGCATGCTTCAGACAAAAGAAGTTATATCAATGAACTCAGAGCATTGCTTTTGTCAAGCCTTTTGTAGACTGAGAAGACAAAATATCTATACCTTACCATTACCATAGCTTATTTTGGGCATGCTAATATTGATTTGGAAATATATCAATTAGGTTATCTACTGAGAACTTTTATTGCAAAAGCTTTATTGTATCAATATAAATTCACAAAACCTTAAACTGATTAAATGAAACGGTTACATGAGCTAGCTTTCACTGAACCTGCAGATTAACTTCCACTCAAAGTGTAAAACTTTTGGCTTTTCTTCATTAATCTGTAGTATTCCATTCCTAAGAGCTGTCTTTCCTGTCACTTAATTCTTGCTGAAACTGAGCTTTACGATAATCTCAGGAAAACCGAAATTTATGCAGACACAGCATGCAAGCATCTAACATGCTAACAGGATTGACAAATTTTTGGCCTGAAAAGAAAGCCACACACCGCTCCTCTTCCTCTCTGGCATACTTCATCTCTGTCTCAGGCTGAGCCTGCTTGCTTGTTTATTTGGCACTGCTGAGGCATGGGACTGTACAAAACACAAGAAGGGGTAAGGAGGGGCAAAGTGTGCCTTCTCCATGCAGTGACTTGCAAGCAGACAGACAGTCAGGTTGCTTGCTTGATGAAACTGCAGCTGTGCAACCTGCTTACAGGAGAGAAACCGAAACTAAAGTCATGTTATACTGGTTTCAAGCAATATCAATACCAACGCTGATGTCTTTATTATCTAATTTTGGACTGATCTGCCCATCACTAGAGCTTGGATAAGTTCTGAAGTTTAAACTACCATCCATTGAAAGAGTACTGTAACCAAGTTGGCTGACATGGAATGGGAAAGGGAATGTTCATAAAAGCTTTTTTAAGATCATGCATGACTTAGCTGTAAACAAAATGCCTTTAAAAGTTGTTTTTTTAGTAATTATGATGGAAAAGAAAACTAAACCGAACTAAAAACCAGAGGGTTTATACTGTACATCAGACAGAGAGAGAAGGAGGGGAAAAGAGAGAGTATATAGTCTCTTTTAACATATTTTGTATTGTTTAATCCTTTTAATAAACTTATAAAAGTCCTCTACACGATTTAATTGTTTCATGTGCTCGACAAAAACATGCTCTGGGCCACACCTTAAATGAACACACAACCAGCCACTGTGCATTGCTGCATTGTGCATAAAATACCTGCACACAAGCATGTGACTTAGAGCACAAAATTGTACATGTGCACAATATAGTATATTTGCACACTCATATAAAAACATGTAGACACAAAGCAGGAACTTTAACACCCACACTAATTCAAACACACAAGTACGTAAAGATCACAGTTGGGATCCACTCTATTGTCCGTCCATCTGTGTAAATACATTAACTTCGTGTGACACAAGGGTGTGTGTGATAATGCAAGTCTTCCCACAGTTTTCCCCGTATTACTCTCTTTAACTCTTTTCTTCTCTTGCTTAGACTTAAACAAGCCCTACAGCCCTGTCTTTTTTCAATAATTGTAAATAGCTCCCTTTGTTTTGACCAACAAGACTTTTATTGTTTGGAAAAGCTATTTTTCAATCAATATGACAGCATGCATATTTATTGTTGACTATAGAGGCAAGGAGTTTATATAGACTGTGACTGGGGTTGATGGTGATGTTCATCGGGTAAAAACTAGAACATTTAAAGCTATCCATTTTTGATCAGATCAGCCAAATTACACCTTAAAATCCAATGCAAAATCCCTCAAAGCTATTTGGAAGCATGAATTGAGAGTTTATGAGTCATGTTGAGATGACCAGGTCCTGAAGACTTGAATTTCAGGACCTGATTTCATTGGAAACTTTTGAAGAAAATGCTGGATGACTTGGAGGAAGTTGAATTTGTTTGTAACTGTTCTGCTTGATTTAGAGTTTTTGAAAAAAGTAGGTATCTATTCATTTTTTAACTTGTTCTTATACTTTGTTTTTAAACTTTTAGCCTGTTTGAATGTGCTTCTTTGTGTGTTTGCTCCGTTGCTGTCTTAGGAAAAGAGATTTTAATCTCAATGAGGTTCTTTTTAGTTAAATAAAGGTTAAATAAAATAAGAAAATAAAAAAAATCAGTGTGCATGCTCACATGGACAGCGATATTCTGATATTAACCAGTTACATGATGATTGAGTTAAGCTAAGTGGAGAATACTGAGCTTAGACACATTATGTTAACATGTGTGAGCCTTTGTTGTGTGAAGGCTAATGTCATTTCTGGGTTTAAAGCAGTTCCCAGCTGATTTACAATTATTACCCACGCTACCGTGATTGGTGACCCAAAATTTCCATCTTCCAACTGGTAAAAAAAAATCAAAGAAAACATGCAAGTCAGATTTCCAAATCTGTTTGTTTACACTGACTTTTGCAGTCAGCTTCCCACGTAAACACCACAAATCCTTCATTTTGATAAAGTTCTTTGAAAGAACATTTGTTAATTTCCTTCTGAAGAACTGTATGTGTGCCTGTCACAATCTCTGTCTTTCGTCCTCCTCTTGTCACTCAGCTGCAGTATTTTTCCACTCCACCTGCCAGCCACTCCCACTCATCAGCCCAACTCCGCTCACCTGCCTACACAGCTGCAGCTCATCCTAATCATTCCTGCATATAACCTTTCCAGCTCTCTCACTCCTCCTCTTCTGCAGTATGCAAGACTTTCCAGCGGTCCTCTGCATGATTACTTGGTGCCAACTCTGCCTGTTCCAGACCTGCTCTCCTCGCCTACCTCCTGGTAAACTGACCTGCCTTCTGTCTCTGATCTTGTGCCCTGTCTCTGGCCTCTGACTGCTCTGCTGGTGACGACTTGCCTGGTCTTGGCTATTCTCCTGCCTGCTCCCATTGGTGCCTCTGCCTACATGGACTGTTTATCTGGCTACTACCCTCCCGCCTGCCTCCAACCACTGCTCTGCTCTCTCCTTGTTTGGTACCTTATTTGCTACAGTGAAAATAAAGACCATTACCAACATTTCCTGCAGTGTACTGCATTTGTGTTCAAAACACGTTGTTTCAGTACAATCTGGCCTAAAATGGACACCGCAGATGGCACCTGTCTCGCCTAGCCTGGTTAGAGGGCTTGCTCCAGCAGCATGTAGCCTCCAACGCAGCAGAGGTTTGTCAGTCGGCTTCGGCTCTGGAGCAGGCGCTAACCGCACTAGCCACCCAAGTACAACAGATGGCTGCTTCCATGACCCAACATGCCGCCTCTGCATCAGGTCCAGCTCCCTCTGTCCTGACCCCCAGGACCATCTCCTAATACCCCTTCAGAGCCCTGGGTAGGGGGGGGGCAGTGCTACAATGGGGATCCTGAGGGCTGCAGTGCTTTCCTGACTAACTGTTCAATCTTGTTTGCTTTGCAACCCCACTGCAGAGTCAGTCCCAGGACTTTACATCAGAAGACCTTTGTTCCACGTCCAGCTCCTGCTGGCAGAGGGTTCTCATACCCTCATCACCTTCGTCGACTCAGGAGCGGACGTTAACCTCATTGAGTAACTTGTCCGTCAGCTGGAGATTGATCAAGTTCCTCTTTTTCATCCAATACCAGCCAAGGCCCTGGACGGTCATCTTCTGGGGACCGTCACTCATCAAACCACATCCATTTCTATGCTCCTGTCTGGCACCCACCAGGAGACCATCTGTTTTCACATCTTGAGGTCTCCTAACATCCCACTTATCCTTGGCTACCCCTTGCTCCGTCGCCATAACCCCCATATTGACTGGTCTACTGGGTCGATTCTGGTGTGGAGCTCCTCCTGTCACCAGATCTGCCTCAGGCAGTCAGTTGCACCCACGCAGTCTGCCAGCCCCTGGTGTCTCCTGACTACCATGATTTCCGGGAGGTGTTCAGTAAAGCTAGGGCTCTCTGCCTCATCGGCTCTGACTGCACCGTCGACCTCCTGCCCGGTTCCATGCCTCCCAAGGGTCGCCTATACTCCCTGACTGCATCAGAACGGGAAGCTATGGAGACTTACATTGGCTGCCGGGATCATCCGCCCCTCATCATCTCCTGCTGGTGCAGGGTTCTTCTTCGTCAACAAGAAGGATGGTTCCCTGAGACCCTGCATTGACTACAGAGGTTTAAATGACATCACGGTCAAGAACAGTTATCCTCTCATCGCTTCAGCTTTTGAGTTGCTCCAAGGGGCCACCATCTACACCACGTTGGACCTTCATAACGCCTATCATCTGGTTCTGATTCGAGAGGGGGATGAGTGGAAAACTGCCTTTAACACCCCCCACTGGATATTATGAGTATCTGGTGATGCCATTCGACCTCACCAATACCCCGGCAGTTTTCCAGGCCCTTATCAATGATGTTTTAAGAGACATGCTCGACAAATATGTATTCGTCTACCTCAATGACATTCTGATTTTCTCCCGGTCCAAGCAGGACCACATATATCATGACCAGAGTGTTGTGCAACGCCTGCTAGAGAACTCCCCGTTTGTCAAAGCGGAGAAGTGTGAGTTTCATACCTCCATTGTTTCCTTTCTGGGGTACATTATCGGCCAGGACCGTATGGACATGGATCCTGCTAAGGTTTCAGCACTCACCTCCTGGCCAGTATCTGACTCCTGCAAGCAGTTGCAACGATTCCTGGGGTTCGCCAACTTCTACAGGAGTTGTGCCCCTCACCGCTCTCACCTCCTCCAAAGTGTCCTTTCGGTGGACTTCTGCCACTGAGCAGGCATTCACACTCCTTAAGAGGTGGTTCAGCTTGGCTCCCATTCTCCTGATACCTGACCCTGAGAGACAGTTTGTAGTGGAGGTGAATGCTTCTGACGTGGGAGAAGGCACCGTTTCTCTCAACGTTCTCCTGAGGATCAGAAACTTTACCCCTGTGCCGCCTTCTCCAGACGACTGTCCCCGGCAGAGAGGAACTATGAGATCAGGGATCGGGAACTGTTGGCAGTGAAGCTGACGTTGGAGGAGTGGCTTCATTGGTACTAAGACCCCCTTCCTCGTTTAGACTGACCATAAAAATCTTGAATACATCCGCTCAACAAAAAGACTGAACTCTCGCCATGCCAGGTGGGCTCTGTTCTTCACCAGATTAAACTTTTCAACCTGATGCCCTGTCCAGACAGTTCATGGTTGGGGAAGAGAGCCCCTCCCATCCTGACGGCATTCTCCCTGCTTCCCACCTGTGGCTGCTTTGACCTGGGAAGTGGAGGAGCGGGTAAAGGCCGCTTTGCAGGATCAGCCAGAACCCAGCTCTTGTTCCCAAGACTGCCTGTTCGTCCCTCAGGAGTTGAGGTCAGAAGTCCTGCAGTGGGCCCATGGTTTACGACTAATCTGCCAGCCTGGGAGTCGGCAAACTAAGGAGGTCCTGCTACTGCGGTTCTGTCGGGCCACATTGGATGAGGACACCAGAGACTTTGTCAATGCTTGTCCACTCTGTAACCAGAACAAGGCTCCACGATGGGCGCCTACTGGCTACCTGCAGCCTCTACCGATGCCGCATTGTCCCTGGTCCCATATCTCGCTGGACTAAGTCACCGGGCTACCACTGTCAGGGGTTTACACCACCATTCTGACAGTGATAGATAGATAGATTTAGTAAGATGGCTCATTTTGTGCCTCTTCCCAAGCTCCCATTGGCCAAAGAAACTGCTGAGTTGGTCTTGCAGCACGTTTTCCAGCTCCATGGCCTCCTGTCCGATGTGGTTTCTGATCGAGGTCCCCAGTTTACCTCAGTATTCTGGAGGGAGTTCTGTTGTCTCCTAGGGGCCTCCTCCAGCCTGTCCTCTGGGTTTCATTCTCAGTCCAACGGTCAGTCTGAGAGGATGAATCAGGTGATGGAGACGGCACTACGCTGCATGGCTTCCAAGCATCTTGCCACCTGGTCCAAGCAGCTGCTGTGGGTAGAATATACTCACAACACTCTCACAAGCTCCGCCACAGGCCTCTCCCCCTTCCAGTGTGCCTATGGCTTCCAGTCTCCCCTGTTTGCAGCCCAGGAAGAGGAGACTGCTTACCCTTCTGTGGAAGCCTTCATTCGTCGCTGTGGCCAGACATGGACACAGGCCAGGTCTGCACTCCTTTGGGCCGCAAATTGGTATTCGACAGCCGCTAATCGTCGCCGTTCCCAGGCTCCCCCCTACCAGGTGGGGTAGAAGGTTTGGCTCTCTGCCCAGGACCTTCCACTGCGGGTGGAGTCAAGGAAGTTGGCGCCCAAGCATATTGGACCATTCCCCATTGAGAAGGTTGTCAACCCAGTGGCTGTTCGGCTCAAGCTGCCCTACACCATGTGGATCCATCCTACTTTCCCCATTTCTAGAGTCAAGCCATTCCGGGGGAGTCCTCTGCTTCCTGCCCCCCAATCGCCTCCACTTCCCTGTATCATTGATGGGGCACCTGCTTTCACAGTGCACCGGCTGCTGCGCTCTTCTCATCGGGGGAGGGGCCTACAGTACCTCGTTGACTGGGAGGGGTATGGTCCGTAGGAGCGGTCTTGGTCCTGGCCCGCCAGATCCTGGATGCATCGCTCATTCGAGACTTCCATCGTCGGCACCCTGACCAGACCTTCCAACGTCTCTTCGGCACGAAAGGGTCCCACTGTCAACCTTCACTTCTTTTCAGCATCTGGAACATCTGGGTCTGAGGAGGAGGTTGGGGGATTGGACTCAGACGTGGAGGATTCTTCTTTATAGGATGGTGCAGCCAGGTCGGAGGCCTCTGAGGAATTCTAGCCCTTCTCCAGGCCCCCTCTGCCCGCCCTGCTTTGCTGGTACTGTTTGGGACGTCAGGGGGTTCTGTCATAATCTCTGTCTTTCGTCCTCCTCCTGTCATTTACTTAATACAAGTGCTAAATTTATTAAGTATTACAAAGTTATGCACAAAAATACCCAGCAACCTTGAAAGTTTGTCAAAGCTGAACAAAGTAAGTAGGCGAACACGGTGTCTGAGGAGCCCAGAAAGAGAAAGGCAGTTTAATATTGCAATAGTTTACGTGTGGCCTGGGGGAAGTTACAGGTTTAGCCCCTTAGTGGCCAAAAGTTACACGGTAAACCTTTGAATAATATGTTTCTTGTTTCACTAATCAGCGTATGTGTGTGTATGTACAGTATATGTGCATATATATATTTTTTCTCATAATTTTAATAAACTCTTTGTACCTTTGTTTTCATTTCATCTTTGTTCCCCTGCCCACACAGTTTTTGTTCTGTATATATTTAATTTTGTTAAGAGTTTATTATTATTATTATTATTATTCATATAAAAAAGGAGGCAGCTGGAGCCAGAGTTACCTGCTAAAGACGTCACCTACTCGCGGCTGCTCTCCTCTAAGAGTGTTAAAGCAAAACTGCAGAGAAAGTGTGCATAAATCTGCCTACTCATAGTCTGAATTTACATTTTCTTGCTGAAGCAATCTCAAACTACAAATAAACTTGCCTAACCTTACATTTAGACTGACGCTTGTGTGCCATTGTGATTAATGTCCACATATTGTCCCTATTTCAAGGGGGAAAAAGTAAGTCTATATATTGTTTATTTAACTTTGCCTGTACAGTACAGGACTTATCTGGAATATAGTATTTGGGGTAAGAATCTCACTTTTGAAAGCATAAATCCAGCATGTTAAGGGGTCTTTGTAGCTCAGCTGTTAGACGACTGAGGCTGAATACCCGGAGTCTGTCTGGAGGGAGATCAAAGCTCATGGTGGAAAGACTTTTCTGTTTTGGGTGGAAAGAAGAAAGACTAGGAACTGGTCCAGAGACCACAGAGCTGTGTCAGAGGATAGTTCAAGGTGATAGAGAACTGTCGAAATATCAGCAGGCTGCAAGTTCGACTCCCTGTAAGGCTATAGCTCATAGATCATCGTATTTAGAAATCTGAAAGATGTTCAAGTCTGAAGCCTTGCTATTTTTAAAGAAGCAAAGTTTAGGTAAAGAGTGAAAGTCTTCACTGTGATGCTTCATTAATCTGGAAGAATAGCTCACACTGTTAGGAGAACACCCTGAAGTCTGGAGGACCTCAGCTCAAACCCTACTCTCTAATACCTCCATTTTCAGCTCCAACACCTAAGATGAAAAGAGAAAAGCTCCACCACAACAGGACCTAGAAGCCTCCTCAGTGGCATGGTGGGTTTGCTGGAGATGTAGTATTCTGCAGCAGCAAATTCAGTTCTTGATTAGATCATGAAACCCTTTCCAATAATCTCTTATGTTGGACTGGTCCTCACATTTCTATACAACTTAGCAACAATGGTGTAGAGCTAAAACGGCACCTAGATAGTACACTTAGTTAGCCACCTGCTCCCCAAATGGGAGATACTGGTTCAAGTCTAGCATGGTAGCAGGACCTGGCTCATAAAACCCTCCCCTGCTTTCCCTTTCTGTCATACAACTCATGCTTTATGTTGGACCAGTCCTCACATCTCTACACTGATTACTAACCATCTTGATTTGCCAAAGTAGCAGAGAGATAGCTCATTGAGTAAGACGCCTGCAATCCATATGGGAGTTTCTGGTTCACATCCAGCATGGTACCATGATCTGCATCATAGAGCCATTTCTGACTTTCAGTCTGGAGCTCATGCTTTAGCTTGGACTGTTCCTCAAATTTCTATACTACTTAGTAACCATGGTGTAGAACTAAAATGACACCTAGATAGTACACTTAGTTAGCCACCTGCTCCCCAAATGGGAGATACTGGATCAAGTCTAGCATGGTAGCAGGACTTGGCTCAAAAAACCCTTCCCTGCTCTCCCTTTTTGTCAAAAAACTCATGCTTTATGTTGGACTCTATTTCTACACTACTTAGTTACCATGGTGTAGTGCAGCAAGTGTGGCTAGGTAGCTCACTTTGTAAGATGCCTGCTCCCCATACAGTAGACACTGGTTCACATCCAGCATGGTACCATGATAAGCATCATATAGCCATTTCTGACACTTAAGTCTTGAGCTCATGCTTTATCTTGGACTGCTTCTCAAAAGTATACACTACTTAGTTACCATGGTGTAGTGCAGGACATGTAGCTA
>JAOXYM010000025.1:8622110-8642882 GCA_028567055.1 Leptatherina wallacei
AATGAATGAATGAATGAATGAATGAATGAATGAATGAATGAATGATACTTTATTGATCCCCGAGGGGAAATTGCATTATCAGTATTTGTGTTACTGGTGAAGAATAAATGAAGATTGCACACAGCAGATATGGAAAAAGTTTTAGGTTCACCTAAAAAACACTTTCAGGATTAATTTGAATATCTCTTTGGATTGATGCAGCTGATCCGCTACTAATTCATGGTACAATATGTGAACATTATCTCTGAAATGGCTTGATGTTTTAGTTCAGACCGTTCAGATGAGGTCTCCTAAATGACCTTTTTGGCACAGTTTGGCACCATCTGTTGTCTCAGTCCCTAAATTGGAGAACCTTGGGTTTTAAAATGTAAATGTAATTTCTTCACCAGACACAAGAAAAACAGTGGGTCGTTCCAAGCTTTAAAACAGGTCAATGTAAATAGAGATGTAAATCAATGATAGAAAAAACAGCCATTGTCCTTTTTCTCTGGGGTATTTTCATTAAAGCATGTCAGAGACATTTTAGTAAGACTTCAAGAAATTGTGTTAAGTTATGAAAAAAGCTCCACATATATCTTTATTAGATCACAGCACACCACTTTTTAGGCATTTCTCTTGACGGCTGAGCAGTAATCCTTGGCGGGTTGATTGCCAATCTCAACCATTACAGATAACATACTACATATTATTTAACTTGAGAATTAATCCAGAGTCTGACTGCATATAGTTAGACATGGTTAGTGTTGGGGTAAGGGGCTATTGCATGTATCATGTCACTGGAGAGGCCTTTTGTGTGTGTGTTTCTCACCCTGAATCTCCGGAGTCTTGTCAGTCGGTCCTGGAGAGCCTTCTCTTGACTGGATGTCACTTCTGCTATGTGATTGCGCCACTGCTGCTCTTTTTCCTGAAACACCAAAGCATAGTTTCAAATATGCACTAATCAAGACAATCATCACATTATTGGGTGTTGTGCAAGGGGTTGCTTGGAATAACAAGCCCGTAAGTGCAGTAATATATTGCCTTTTAAACATCAAACCATGTAAAGGTCTAATATATAGCCCACACAACGCTCTTTATTAACAAGTACCATACTGAGTATATCAGAATCATTTTTACAGCTGCAGTCTTTGGGTGGAAACAAGTCAGTTGTCTTAGCAAACACCCACAATCCCTCACACTAAATCCAAAGTCATATCTCAAAGCTCTGTTGGATCATTTTGAAAGTTGCAAACTTCCCTTAATGCAGCATATAACAGAGCACACATCCTGCCAGGGCTGAACCCCAGGGTATCAAGTAGGTGTGTAAATGTGTGGGTTCGAGTGCAAAGAAAAGTGCCGGGCCTGTTGGCGGTCTATCCCTGACCTCAAGTTGGACTCACTTGGATCCAGTTTCCTGCTGTGTGTTTGTATGTTTTTGAGGTGGAAAAAAAATTCACATGTGTGCAAGAGAGAAAATGAGAAATCTTTTGGGCTTGTGTATAAAAGACCTGACACGGGATACAAGTGAGATGGCCGGGGCAAGTTGCTCTAAATGACTTGCGCCTGTGATCAATTAACATTTCTGACATGCAGTGTATGCATGTGTGTGTGTGTGCGCGTGTGTTAACAGCTGTAATGTGTGGAGGAGGTTGATGTGAGCAAGAGAGACATTTAATTTAATGTAAGTCATTTTAAAGAGGAAGACTTGCTGACACGTACAGAGAAAAGGTGAAAGCAGTTAAATCGTTACCTCCCCAATGACATGCTAAAGTCACACTTCCTGGTTTTTCTGCCTTTGTAAGGAACTTATTCTCATTTCCAGGGGTCAAATACTGCCATTTTGTCAAAGCTCCCGAGTTACGCACAATACTCTTTTTAGCATCAGTCGCTGATACACAGGACATAATAATAAGATGGCTGGAGGAAGAAAGTCCCAGAAATGCTTGGATTAGGCTATTTTATTTCATTCAACCATTGTATCTATTATTTTATTTGATCAAATTACCTAACTTTGCATCCTGGCTTTTTTGTTGTTAAATCTAACATTAGTGACTCCCTCATAAATCACATGAGATGAAATTTAAAGCCTCTGGCACAATGAGTCCTTAAAACCCCCGGGTTCCAGCATTTTGTTCCCCACAAACCATTTGGAAGCTAAAACACTTGTATGCACTTACTTTCAGTCAAACAACTGAGACTTTAATCCCAAAAAAGGTTTGAGTTGAAAATGAGCATTTGGGATCATTACTTTTGGTCATTTTCATGATGCATGGTAGCACACCTTGAGTAAATTGCTTTAAATTACCTTTAACTGGCAAACTGATAAATTGGATTAATTGTTTTTTTGTGTCTGATCCAGTGAAGGGAGCAATTGGCCATCTGGCTAACTGTTGATGTGCAGAAGTGTGCAAATCAGCCATCGTTTCATCAGCTTGAAAACATAAACTATCTGCAGATGTCTGACTGGGATATTTACTGACACTATAGATGGAACTGAGCACTGATACAGTCAAGGTGTTTTGCTAGATGAAATATTATGGGCTTTGTTAAGGGAAAAAAAAAAAAAGAAGTACTGCCTGCAGTTCTAGTTGGATTAAACCAATGATGAAATTTGGAGACAGAGCAAAGAGGAGTGGGTAAAAACCCAAACACTATACCTATAGCTTTAAAAAAAAAAAAACTTTAGCATTCATCATGTCAAATGATTATTTTATAGTCCATATTTAAGTTATATATTATCAGTCAGTCTTTGAACTTTCTCCTTGACTCACATTTTTTCATTCATAAGATATAACCCCTCTGAACCGCCACAAGCAAAACATGGCTATTTTCAACTAAAAAAGAACTTCTAGGATAATGTGTTACTCATCAGATCAGGCACCATTGTTCCATCTTCCAATGTCCAGTTTTGGTGAGTCTGTGTAAATTGTACCCTCAGTTTACCGTTCTTAGCTAACAGGAGTGACATCCATTGTGGTCCTTTACTGCTATCCTCTGACATCAACAAGGCATTTTTATCTAGAGAACTTCCACTCACTGGTTATTTGATCTTTTTAGGACCATTCTCTGTAAACCCTAGAGATGGTTGCACACATGAAAATCCCAGTAGAAATATTCAGACCAACCTGTCTTTCAGCAACAATCATACTTCAAAGTCACTTAAATCTCCTTTTCCCCCCATTCTGATGATCAGTTTGAACTTCAGCAAGTTTCCTTAACCATAGACCGAGTTAGCAAAATACCTAATTAGCTATTTGAGTTACCAGGCAATTGAACAGGTGTACTTAATAAAGTGACTAGTGAGTGCATGCTGGCTCACAGCAAGCTGGTTATGGCTTCTCCATGATGGAAGATTAATTGACAACCTTTATGACTCACTGTGACACACATCTGGCCGGACTTAAACCTTGCTCTCCCCACTTTAAACAAGATGAAAGAAATAAAACAATCAAACTGTGAACCATTACATGCATGTTTGTTTTCTGTGCACTTGCTTAGAATTAGATGAAATACTGTAATCACAAAACCATGAGCTAACATCTCATTCTTTAGGAAGAACTGTTTGTGTTAGCACATACAGTCATGAAAATTAAAGTATAACCTCTTTCAATTATTTACACTTGAAGACACAATAAAAAATAAAAAAAAAACAGAATTTTTACTCTCCTTCAAAGCAAATTTTTATTAAATTTGATTTAAACTCAGAATTTAGAACAAAAAATAAGTAAAAATGTTTGTTTTAGATTAAGTTAAGCTAAGACGTAATTTCCAGGGGGGGGGGGGACACGTCACTGCCTCTTTGGTAGACAAGATAATTAATTATAACTGGAAACATGTTCTCGTTGCAACTCCATATGTCTGGTGTTTACAAGAGTAAACATGGTCCTTCCTTCCTTTGTACACGTTGTTGTGTTGATGAATTTCACAAGGTCATAATTGTTGGCATATGCAAGCAACTTATTTTAAGGTTTTGATTGGCACCAGATGTGGGCAACACGTCAAAGTCGTTAACTATCAACAACCAAATATTTCTCCCCTGAGAAACTGAGCAAGGCTGGACTTGATATGAGCCGCTGACAAATAGGGACCATTTTTAGGGAAGGTGTTAGAAAAGTTCAGGTATACTGTTGTGACTGCTTCATGTTTCATTTGTCAGCACATTTCTGTGCTACTTTGACCCCTTTCAGGCAAAAACTTTACATTTAAAGTAACATCTGAAGCATCGGCTGACCCAACAACAAACAAGACAAACAAAACATCTGAATAGCTTTCAGGAAATTCCAGTGGATTCCAAGAAGTTTCACTGCTTCTAATTACAATTATGGGAATTTTAGGTTAAGAAAAAAATAAATCTAACTATGAAGTCTGGTGTAGAAGGATGCATACAAGGCTTTGATCTGCACTTGGAGCTCATCTCAGGTATGAAATGGCAGCTTAACTTGTCAAAACACATCACTTTCCAAATTTGGTTGCCAACTTTAGAAAGCATCCAACGTATTTGACTGAAGGGGAAAAGCGCATAAACACAAAAGTCTGTGTTTATTTTCCAGCACAGAAGCTATCTAGTGCCGAGAAATGGGAAATGAGAAATCATACGGATCAACGTAGTTGTTAAACATCTTGCAGTCTGAGAATAGCTTGGAAATGTTAAGTAAGAACAAAAGCTTGGTGGTTTCTCCTCCCCAGAACCTCAGTCTGCTTTGATTGGTCGGCTTCAGTGGTCTGATTCAGCCTCTCCCAATGTTCTGTTGAATCTCCTCTTTAGTTTCAGAAAAATATGTGACATAGTAGGTATGTTAGTCTACATGCTCATAAAACGTTAATGTTACTATAACTGTGAGATGGCAGAGGTGATACGATGTCAGGAACATCACACAGCAGCAACTGGATATCAACACAATGGTCGTTTTGAACACGCTCTGTGGTTTATCATGAAAAGAAGCACAAGGGAACATCATTATCGAAGAAAGCGAGGAAAAGAAATAGAGAAAGTTACAGAGTAAGAGATATGACAACAGTTAACATTGGACTGACTTTTACTGGTTAGAGAGAGCTAAGAGAAGAGACAGAATATAAGATGTATGTCAAATTAACCTTTAGTAGGGGCTTTAATGTTGCCTCCTAAAAATGTAAATGAGCTTTCCAAAGAGCCCCATCATTAAGACCGTCAGTCTTAAAGGGTTAAATAGTTCTAAGATTTCTAACACATTTGTTGACAAACTGGAGATCCTACAGCCATCTTTTCTCCTCACAGACAAAGCCTTTTGTGGAAGCTGCTTTTGTACCAAACAGTGATTACAGTCACCCGTTGACATAACCTGTTTAAAATAACATCATTTTTCTAACATCATTACAGGCCCTAAATTGACCCCATCCTAAGTGTCTTTGGAATGTTTTGCAGGGTTAAAATGGAAAAGTGGATGCACACTGACAAATTAAATAAAGTTGTCAAGAAAAAAATAGACATATCTTGGATTCATACGACCTCCAAAACAAAAAAAAAAAAGCACAGTAAATGTAAGAATTACTGCCTTTTCTCCCCTTTTTTCCATTCCAAACTTAAATTTTTTTATTTGTAGTTGCGTACTGCCCTCATATTACAGTAATTATCTTTTGGTGTTATTTTTATGTTTTCCCTATTTGGGTAATGTAATAAGATGTGAGGTAAATCCTTTTTTTTTTTTAAAGACTACAAAAACCTCAAGCTCTATTTTTCAATGTTTTAACAGCTAAAATCAAATGATAAAAAGTGCATTATTATCAGTAGCAGAGTGCAACAGGAGTCATCAAACTATGCTTGGAAACTCTGAAAATACCATTAAGAAGACCTACAAAATCACATGTTTTTTTTGTTGGGTGGGGGTGGGTCACTATAAGGCCAGATCTGAGTATATAAAAGACTATAACTATGAAGACATTTAAATAAAATTGGATTTGCAAGGAAATTTAAAGAAAATTAATCAGGGTTTAAGAGGAATAATTAGCCAAGCTGGGTAAGAAGATGAGCAGTGCAGGGGGAAAAATAATTTAGAGTTTTGTATAAATTTCATAATTACTCATAGTTGGAGTTAAATGCCTGTAATTCAGATTAAATTAATTCCAGAGGCTTCAGAAAACTTGAATGAAAGCTCTCTATTTTCTTTAATCATCACTGTGACAGTAACATAAACAAATTCCCACTCAAATAAGCTGGTTTTAGTTTCTAAATCAAGTCTGAGCCCAATATGTTTCTTTCTTTTTACAGATACTGAATAAAAAATGACTGTAAAGTGAACACTGGTCATACATACTCATCCTGAAAGTGTTGTTTAGGTGAGCCTGAAACTTTTTTCATTTGTGCTGCCATCTTCATGTATTCTTATGCTGTAACACACATACTGACATTTACACACCTTAATAAATCTCACATATTACCTTAAGTATTCAATTTGACCTTGTGGTTGCAGACACATTTCATTATGGGTATACAATTTTCAAGCAGATGCCTAAAAGAGATGCACACGGTTCAAAGAGTTAAAGCCCGTGGTGATCTCTCACCTCTGATTTATCTGACCTTGACATACGAACTTGTACAAAGCCTAAGATCCTCTAGCAGAAGACTTACTTGTTCCAGAGACATGTATAAGACCAGAGGTGACAGAGCATCTGCGGTCAAAGCCCCTTAACACTACGCTGCCTGAGGAGATTAGGTCAGGACAGGAGAGTCAGTTTTGCTTTGGTGCATCAACTGTTTGTATATGAATCCTTTCATGGATGTTGTTTTTGTGTGCATGTGTGGCAGGACGTAGGAGGGCCCGGGCAGGGATTGAACCCACAACCTCCCGGGTGAGAGTCATGCGCGCTGACCAGTCAGCCAAAGGGATATCCCTGTGGCCAAGTAGCCAGGGAACATGATCAATCGGAGGCATAGTGACAGGACCCTCTCACTGTCACACATGTGTCAAAGGTTTATGTGTGTGTGTTCGGGTTAAGTTAGGGTTTAGTGGAAAGTAAATTCCACATTGAGGTGAGAGTGACTGTCCTCTCTATGAGGGGGAATGTCATCATCAGTTATCTGCCCCCTATTTTTTTATTTTTTTTTTGCAGTGCAGCGGAAACACTGACAGCAATAACAGCTCATGTCACATGTTGACCTGACACACTCTGGTCAGAAATGGGGCGTCTGCTCAAAGCATCCACAGCTGTTGTGTGTGTGTGTGTGTGTGTGTCTACATTCCTTTCCATCTGTTTTGGCAACAGTTTATGAGTTTGTCATTCACAATGAATTCACAGCATGAACAACTATTTTCTTTTTTCAAAATGCCAAATGTACCTTGTTCTGCTGCTATGTGTGTGTGTGTGTGTGTGTGTGTGTGTGTGTGTGTGTGTGTATGTGTGTGCAGTTTAAAGTGACAGATAAGCCTGGCAGTCTTGACATTGGGCCAGAGTTGTATTTCCATGGAAGTTCATCTGATTTCGCCTGGAGCTATGAAGTGAACCTCAACGTTAAATTAACAGCTCATTGATCTGTTTTCACTCTGTCGCCTGTCTGTGTGATTGTTCAGACCACACTTTCCGTCAGACTGACTATAACAGTCTGGTCTCACGGAACGTTTAGCGTACCTCCCCGAGATATGAACAACAAGGTCTGTTCAGAGAGAGAAAAGTTTAGGAAACATCACAAGATGGAAAACTGAGTTTGACTCTTACTAATTAATCATAATCCAATAAGACAAATTGTTTTCACACAAAAATCTTGGCCCAGGATCTTCTCCGAATTCGTTTGTTTAAAAAAAAAGAAAGAAGCATATTCGTCATCAGTGTTTTCTTTCCTGCAGAAGCTGTTTCTTAATAGTGCTGACATCCAGGATGACCTTTCATCCCACAAGTTACTACTGCTTGGCTGTTGTGTGAAGTGTGTGTGTGTGTGTGTGTGTGAGTGTGAGTGTGTTGGGAAGCATGTGGTCTTAGAACAAACAAGCTGTTGAAGTTGAACTGGTGTCATTGAGTCTAAACCTTCCTTCTGTACCAGCACTAAGAAATAAAGAAGTTGTTTGCTTTTACAAATGTACATTTAGTGTGTATCATCCGTGTGTTTCACCTCCTTGCTCTCCTCTATTGCTCTGATTCTGTCTTTTTCCTGCTTCTCCCATTCTGATCGCCGGCGGGCCTGAAACACACACACTCAGTAAATACATGCTTATGCATTATAAATGACGTGTAATTCTGGTACATGCAGTATTTCTTACCCTCTCCTCCTTTTTGTCTTGCCAGTCGTCCTCCAAAGCTGCCTGTTCTTCGGTGGCGTCTTTGGTTGCACCCTCCGTCATTCCCAGAAAGGCATAGTCCTCCTCTTTACACAAATCCCTCATTGACTACAACCAGAACAGCAACTTGTGTCAGTCTTACTCAGAGATCTTATCTCAAAAAGACATATTTTTAGATAAACCATAGCCTACTCTGAGAGATTTGTGGTGACCCTGGTCATCTATGACTTCTAATGAGAAAGTTCAGCACAGTTCTGCAATGTTAATCATAACTACTGACACAGATTAAATCAAGAACAAAATAGAAAAAGGTATTTTTTCAAGCCTAATGATTGGCTAGAAAAGCAAGCTTTATTAAACAAACATGTCCAAGGTTTTCATCAATCTGGATGAGATATTATAAAAACACAATTTCACCACCAGGGCTATGGATGAGACTTAGTTCACCACAGTCCCGAATCCATGAAAGTTTAGAGCGAGAAGAGCCTGAAGCAAGTGAGGGTAGTAACATCTAAAGAACACTTGGTTGTTGCATCTGCAATTACTCCACAATTTCCAGCATTGTTTCATCAGGGATGGATGCAGGAAGAAGGGTTTTCTGACATTCTTTCATCATGTCAAAACTCATAGAAGGGCTTGCTGATCCTTGACCACCACCACTCTCACATGTCCTTCAGAGGAAACTGCCTTTTGTTGCAGCGTTTGGCCTTTTCAAGAAACTTTAATCTTTCTCAAAAAAGAGCTGGATGAGAAAAACGATCAGGTTGGAAAGGGATTCTCTCTTAATGGTTGCCTCAGCATTAAATATCCGGGCAGGCTATACACTGAAGCTGATTTCGTTCCATTCCACGTAACTGATTGTCCTTATAATCCAGAGATATCAATCACTGGCTATGTCTCCAGCTGATACAATCTCTCTCCCCTCCATTCCATCCTCCATCATATACACTGTATTCGCCACAACTTTCCATCTCATTTACCTTGCCTGAAGTGAGGTGTTTCTCTTTTGCACCAAAACAAACATCTCTTAGATAACATCCACCTTACATACATACAGTTGGGACTTTCAGTATTGCCTCCATTTTACCCTCATCATGCATATTTTTCCCTCCTTACTGCATCTAAAGCTGTACCTTTCCTTTGCGAGAGCATCCATCTCTGGAAAACACCCCGAAGTTCCTGGTCCCGACTCCAATATTTCCAGAGTCCCTGTCACTTGGTTACCTTCCACTTCCTCCATTGTGTGTGCTGCAAGTAGATATTCCTTAATCCTTAAATATTTACCACCTGTACAGGTGAGGCTATTACCATAAGCATGACCCCCAGAAGAGTTCTAAGACCAAAGGAGGAACTATTGCAGTTCTTGGTATACAAGGGAGAAATTCCCTTAAAGAAGAGCTGAAACATTTCTAAAGTAATGCCTTTTTTTTCCCGGAAGAGCAATTGATGAGGGATAAAGTAAGGAGGTACAAAGAAGGAAAAGAGGATCCTCCTATATGAATCAAAAGGTAACGGTTGATTAAAAGAGGAAAATAAAGAACTGTACTGAAGACAATGAAGATGAAGATTTCTGAACTGTCTGCCTTGAGAGGTGAAAACCAAAGAAAGCCACACATGATGGTGTGCACTGATGGCAGTGGCACCTACAAGTGAATCACACGGACTGAATAGAAAAACTTCTAGAATTTCATGTGAATAATGGAGCTGAATTGAATAATACTTTGACATCAGATGCTGCGCCAGTGAGTTACATAGGCAAACTCATTTGACAACATGGATGGAAACTCACGCCCAACAGTTCAATACCTGGGATGTAGATTGTCCTTCTGTCCAGGTTTACACCATCTATGACGAACAACCACTAAAATCTTTCCTCCTTTCATCTCACCGCTTTGACTGCACCTGTCACCACATGTTATTTGAAAAAGGAGTTGGAGTCGGGAACATGTTCCTGGGATCCATGTTTCGGCGAAGCGCATAATGCTGCACTCCAAGATCCCATGACTCATCCCATTCCTATGACAAAGGAAGGAAGTTTCTTTTTCCTCAAATTCTTCTTTTCAATCTGGGGTTTTGAGTTTTATTCTTCTCAACATTTTATGATCAGAATTATTGCAGCAGGCAACAAGTGCAACACAGATTAAAACCAATATAATGAATTCAAAATATCCAAATAAATGATTCAATGAATATAAAATCCATATTCATTGGGGCTTAAAGTACTTTATGAGTTAAAGGAAAACACAGCAACTGTTACCCCTCTAATCTCCCCTGTTATGCAGCTGAAACGCACCTTTGACATGGGAATTCTTCTAAACTTCTTCATATGAGTCATCTTAACCAAGCATAGGTCAGCTCCCCCTGATACATAGATATTCAATATTATTACATTTATCTTAATTTGTTTACATTATAAATTCAGCAAACATTTCTGGTAAAATGAAAAAATATGATCAATATCAGTAATATCACTGATTATCAGATTTGAGCCCAAGAAAGTAGGCACTTACTCACATATACGTCCACATAAATTTAGTGTTTGCCTTATAGACAATCCTGAGGATCCACTGCGTATTGGTGGATGCTTCGGTCTGGTTGCTTCCTCTCTGTGTAGTCTTTTATAATAGGCATAAAAGTGTCTTACCCAGCAGAGTCCCGACAGAAAGACGCAGATCCGAGTTAGAGGTTCTTGAACAGTGACAGCATACAGCTTACACACCAGTCATTTCCACAGTACAGTGACAGATGTGCCACTCTTCCACTAATAAAAATTCAAGAGGCCAGAAGAGTATAAGTAGAGTTAATATGGTTACATGCAACAGTACATCAACTCAGTCCAAGGGCCAGATAGACTGCAAGCCTGACTTTTGTTTACAGATTAAATACAAACATAAAAATGAGCTGTTTTATTTCTTTATTGATTACTTTCTTTAGCTAATTATGGAGATTTTTTAATAATTATTTATTAATTTATAATCACAGTCAGGCAGGCTGTTTTTTCTATTCAAAGCCAAGCAGCATCTGGCTGTGGCTTTATTTAAAGTGCAGACTACTCAGCTCAACATTTGCATTAACTATAAGAAAAATGTCAATATTCCCCAAAAGACTTATTATAAATCAAACATGAAACAATAAATGAAAAATCTGCCAGTATCATATCAGTTGCAGAGCATTTGGGTCTGGGTCTACACCTTGGTGAAATACTGCAAAGTTCATCAAGTCCACTCATCATAATTAATAGGACTTTCAGCAGGCTGCTAATAGGAAGCCTGGCAGCCACATCAGCTGCTGCAGTGATGGATATACAGTAGAGATTGTCCTAGTTGAACTCACTCTATCACAATGTTGTTACACAGATCAGCAGCCATGCCCATGAGAAGTTTTAAGACTGAACCCTCTGACATTGGTGGCACTTTCCTTTCCCTTTAAATTTGCTATTCATTCATGATCATAGTGAATTCATAACAACCAACAGGCTAAACAGACTTGATGAGATTGTTGCATGAACCAATGCAATATGTAAAACTTAACAAACTCAGGGGTAATTATGTATTTCAAACATAGTCTTTGTTATTTCAGTCTTTGTCATATGAGCTCATTTTGAATTTTTATTGTAAAACACACTTCAAAAAAGTTAGAACAGGGGTGACAAAAGCCTGGAAAAGTAGCTGCCGCGAATCAAAAACAACTGGAGGAGCATTTGACAACTAATTAGATTAATTGGCAACAGGTCAGCAACGTGATTGGATATAAAAGGAGCATTTCAGATAGGCAGAGTCTCAGATGTAAAGATGGGCAGAGGTTCACCAATCTGCGACAAACTGCATCTAAAGCTTGTGGAATGATTTCAGGAAAATGTTCCTAAACATGCTGTTTTTGTATTTATGGTTTCACATGTTTCAGTAAGTCCCTGCACCTATTTCCTGTTTTCCTGAATATATAGAGAAAAATGAGGGCTAGTTGACATTTTTTCACATTACTCTATGACCTTATGTGTCCTTAATATTGCTACCAATTTTGTTGCATATAGGTTTTAAAAAAAATGCATCCAGGGACCATTTCTCCCTGAATGATAAAATCAATGTTAAACATCTGAGACTAAAACTGGAAATGGGTTAGTTAGTGAGCCAGTATATTCTAGTGAATCCACTCCAGCATTAAACCCGTTTTAAGGATGAGGGAAAACTTAGTATTGAACATGGATACGTAGCAGACCAGATGTGTCCTTGTGGGATACAAGCACATTGTATTCAATACACTGCAATTCTTCTTTAGGAGGAGCAACATGTTCCATCTCTCACTTGACAGTTTTTTAATCCCAGAACAATCTTTGATTTAAATCTCATCTAGCTTCCAGGCTTTTGCTGGAGAAACACAGACACCACAGTTCTCAAAAAGGCAGGAATACACATACGAGTTCACTTACAGTCCCTCAACATGTGAACATAAAATGAGCAACAAGCTAAACTCTCTGAACTTCTGTGCCTGACTGTTCCAGATACCCTGTTTAGCAGTGGCTGTTTCCTCACCTGCTTCAAACCTTCAAATGCCTCCAAATGTATAAAAAACAATAAATAGCATCATATCAATCTAACCTATCATAGCCTAATACCTTTTATTTTTAAAGAAATTATAGAATAAAGCTCCATATATGGCCTGTGTACTCAGTCACAGTCATTATGGCCCTCCTGGACTCATTCATGCCACTATAATCCATTTCTAAAAACACAGTTTTCATATACTCTTATATGGGCATGTAGGACAAAATACACAGAATAGCAATAGTTTTGGCTTTATCTGTAGGCTACTGTTGCAATTATAAACTTATGGAAACTCCAAGCTTCTTCAACACAGTAGTTATCTCAATTTAATCATTTTGATAGACAATCAAACTCCATAAGAAGTGTCTTTTTCTAAAAGACAATTATGGCACCAGATTTGATTTCAGTCTTTCTTTAGTTCCTTTCTAGCCATGTTTTACCATCCAGATTACAGTGGATTACAGTTTTTTTTAAATGTATTTATTTACAATGATGCACAAATCAAACTTATACTTCTCTGGGCTTTTTGTATCCAGATATTCTTTTGGACCTTTGGTCAGAAATAATGATTACATCTGAGGGTTGGAACTTCAACAGACAGGGAAGCAGAGAGTCTCATTTTGAGGTTCAGCCTTCATCACAGCAGACTAAAACTGCATTCCTCTGGATGGAGCAAAACCCACATTGTCTCTAACATGTTACCCCAACACCTGAGCACACATCTATTAATACTCCTTCACACTTTTGCCTTATTCTTCAGTCAGATGGCTAAATTCTTCAAGAATGACAATCGATCAAGACTCTGTATCAGTTTGCAGTGACATAAAGCATGTCCAGACTGTCTCACTGCTTTACTGAAGTCCTGATTTTCTAACTGCAGCATCATTTGTCAAAATCAACATTCAAGTAACTTAAAGACATCTGTGCAATGAAATTCAGCTTTACTTACACATTTAATTATTTCCCACAAAGTTAAAAGCAGCACAATGTCTCACATGTTTTTTTATACAGCCCTAAAAATGATTGCTTCAAACATACTTCCCTATGCATGTATATTACAGTGGTCCAATGAAATGACCAGGTTGAACCTCATTCAACTTTGCATGAAACCATGCTGAGTGACAGAGTGGATAAACAGGTGAACAACCTGAACAAAGCTGAACACTGTCATCAAAGCCTTTGACTAAAGTACGAACCGACTGGGATGGCAATGAGAAGATCAAGTGACTGGAGGGATTCTGTTAAAGCTTGTGTCATAAAACATCATAACATATGTTGTGTCTAAAGACCTGATCCCTCAGTCGCTAAGAAATGCTCTGCAAGAGGCTTAACTTTCTCTTAGTGTCCATCGTCCAGCGTTTTATGGTTCAAGTTCAACCATGAGATACTCATTATAGTGCACAGATGCAAAATGTTGGGAACAACAGCTTCTGATCAATGTACATACTGTATATATGTATGTATTATGTTAACCATGGAGGAGTGGGGTCATAATGGGTTTAGACTATTAACATTACGCTGTATGAATAACTGTCTGACCTCAATCTCTCTTAGGGCAGGATTTGCATGTGAGTGATTTGCTTGTATGCTTGAAACAGAAGCCTTATCTAAACATCATCCCAAATCCTGCAGAGAATCTCTGTTTGGACTAAGATTGCATGTTTGAGAGCTCATTTTTCCACTTAAGACATCTCATGACATTCAGAGGCTATGGCTTGGGACTGAAAGCTTATTAATGCGCAGCCTAAAATGTTAAAAAACAAAAATAATTGTCATACTTTCAGACCATGGAGCGAGAGAACCAACAAACAAATATCTTGGGGTTATGGTTTATTTTATTTTGGCATGGCACAGCTTTAAAAAGATTTTAAGGCCATAATAACCTTAGTGAAAATTATTTAAATTCACTTTGGTTTGTGAAGATTCTTAACAATGGGAAACTACACATAGGCAAGATTTACATATTCAAGGCTGAATTCAGGCACTACTGACATCAACATGATAGCAAATAATCTATTGTTAAAGCAGCACTCCTGAACTTTGGCAAGATATTTTTTTAAGGCTTGTTTGGCATCAATAGTGTGCCCTGTATTTTCTCTGAGCTCTGTGAAGCCACTAGAAAATGAAAAGCGATTCCTCAGCCTCGGCATGTTGCAGGGCAATGTGCATAATGAATGTCAGTGTTCCATCAAAATAAGTCAGAACAGAGTTTTATGGTCGGAAACATAATTAATATTGCTTTAAGCAGACCAATGTTTAACATTTTTAGTTTAAGCTAGCAGACTAACATTAGAAAATAAGCAGTGCACTTATTATAATAAATAAAATAATAATAAGAAAAGTTGACATATCAACCTTTTAGAGAAAAATTGGATGATTTTTCTTCACCTTGATTCTTAACTTAATTTTTGTTTTCTCTTTATTTTCATGTTCAGTTTTACTGGCCTTGGTTAGCTTTTGGCATGTAACCACTCGGTTTAGGCATAAAAAGCTTATTGGTCAGGGCTAGTAAACCTGCCCTTTGTCTATCTGATATTCAGTCCAGTATAAAAGCTTGGATGCCTAGTACTAGTTCAAAGCAGGATTTTTCAGTGAAATTAAGGTGACGAGGAAGCCAGTGGACAATCTGGTTGTAAAGGAACAGGTTGTACCAGGAGATGACATTTTTTTAGATTCATCAAATAGAAAATAATCAGTGTCCACTATGAAGCTGATGTTATATGATCACAATTGGTAAGTAAGTAAGTTTTTGCCTCTTATACATTGTTTTCTATAGGTTCTTTCCTATTTACCCTTCCTAAACACTTCACTTGTTAGCCAGGGGTTTACAAAGACAGGCTAGGACTGTGATCACTATAGCTAACATCAAAAGCTCGTCCACAATACAGACCAAAATGAGAGCTTCATACTTTTTTTCCCTATCAAATGCTAGCAAAAGCATGAGTTTGTTATGATGAGGTTTTGTTCATGTTGAAGCTTCATGTTGCAGAGACACAACTGGAGAAAGTTTGTGTTCCTCTTTCTGGCTGCAGGACAGAAGACACACAAGTTTCAGTTAGATTGCAACCATTTATAGAATAAAATGCACACTACACTGTGCTACATCAGTCAGTCTTTTTTCTACATGATCTGTTGGAGATGAACTGATGACAATCATGTACAGTATCTGTTCTGTCTCAACATGAAGAGCTTGCTTGTATTAAAGTGTCTCGATTGAAGTCTTATGGTGTCTTCTTCTCTCTCTTCAAACAAAATAAATATTCTTTTCACAGTTATAGGAATCATAAATTGGTCAGGAAAACCAAAATATCCTCAACTGAGACTTACATTGTCTCTAGAAGTGAACGTGAATGGTTTTTTGTCTCTGTAATGGACCTGTCCAGGTGGGATAGTTTACTGTGACCCTGCATTGGGTGAATTTTTACCCCAAAACTCTAATATACCCTTTTTTCAATTACGTCTGTAATTTACATGAACTCTTTTTGCTTTCTTTTTTTTAGAAGCTTGCAGAGAGAAATCCTTGACTTCTTGCCAAATCGTTTGGTACAGTCAATTGCGCAACAACATTTAAACGTTAAATATGTTTTCTTTGTTTTTATTCCATTCGAGTGATCCAAAGCAACCAAAGCAAAAGAAAACACTTCTATTTAATAGAAGTCCCAAATGATATATACCTGTCATGTTTGAAAAAAAAAAAAAAAGCTGGAGAGTGGTTGTCAAGAAACAAACGAACACAAACCAAAAAAAACCATTTGTTTTCGCAGAAAACACATTGGCTCGTAAATGCTTTCATCCTCTTGGTTCTGATATTATCCCATTATCAAGTCCCCACAAGAAACAACATTTTTTTGGCATGGATTATCAGGTGTTAGAGGAACACTGTAAAAACATTTTGAGGCTGCGATATAGCTTATTAATCAAAGAACTGCCTTCCAGACAACAAGTTGGACCAAAATATAAATCTTCTAAGTTTGTCTGGTAGCCAGACTTGATGATTAATTTCACGATTGGTTTGTGAACTTAAGCAGAATTGATGATTTATTTTATTTTTTTTTGTGTGTGGTGATCCATCAGGGAATAATGTTGTCATTTATTGTTACTTAGAAAGATAAACACAAGGTTTTATAACCACAACTGGACCACGCAGGCTATGAGAGAATCCAATGAGGTAGTGTTTAGAGTTCCCGGGTTATGGCTCCACTTGAACAGGGACTAAAATAACATTATGTCAGAGACTTATGGGAACAGGGGTGCTGTGGAGAAGATCTGGCTCTTTGGTGAAGTCAAGAGCTCATATTTCTCTCACTGGTGCTGTGTGAGGGTGTGATGCCACATGGGAAACAGAGACTTATAGATGAGCTTTTATCGTCATTTCCTGAGAAACGGACTTTAGTTTCCCTAAAACAAACAAAGGTGCAAATAGTAAAACAGAAGAAAATAGTCATTTAAAGATAATAAAAACATCATACATTAATAAATAGTAAAATGAAAATAGTTTAGTAGGGATGCCAACATGTCAGACTTCACACCTAAGGTTTTTCTTTTGGGAAGTTCTCAACAAAAAAATTAAATATCTAGAAACAACCAAAGTTCGGACTCCTCTGAGGTTAGAAAATATCTTAACACACTTAAGGAAATGAAAGGAGGACCCCTGTGAAAACAGTTTACAGTATGTAATCTAATTGTTTAAGGCAACTTGAGATGCTAAATGAATCCGTTTTCTGGCTTTACTAGACATTATAAAAACAAGGGTGAACTCCCTGTGTGCCATAAAGTAGCAGCTATTACAGAACTGTGACATATCAGCCTGGATTACAGCTGTCACTCAGTGCTTCTTTCTCAGAGCTATACTTTTCTGGACATTTCTTTCTTTCTAGAAAAGAAATCTCAAAAGTTATTCCTCACTTACCTTTGGTAAGAGGCAAAGCGCCAAATGGATCTCAACAATAAACCATTTGGCTCCAAACACATTTACCTTTTAAATAACATTAAACTTTTTAAAATTTGTTTTTCTTCTTAAGTTTCTTTTTGCATGGAAGTGTACTGAAATAAAAGCTTTCAAGGTTGGTTGTAAATCTCAGACAATCCTAGCAATGGTCAAACCGAAGTTGCCAGAGCTGATCTCCGGTCAGTTGGATGTGCATTTAACCACACGGGTTTTGGAGATCTGAGGTAAGCAGCCACAGGTTGGCAGTGCTGCATTTAAGTTCAGCTCTGGAGTCGGTTGGATGGTCACTGCAACATGGTCAGTTTAAGCAGTGACCTGTGAGATGAGGGTTAAGTTGTTGTATGCAGTAGCTAATTGTTTTGCTGCAGGTTAAATATCAACCTGTAAGCTAAATAATTGAGCTTTTTTCAGTTTTTTGCAACATGAAGATTGTCATGAAATATAAAAGTGTATTTTTTGAAATAATGGTCCCTGGGCCGCAACCTTATCATTGAATTGGATTGGTTGCCCCTTTCTGTGTGTTTATTCAACAATATGAATAAGCCTTTCTTTTCACTGACATAAAAGACTTTGTGTTTGTAATTTCAATTGACTCTTTTTCAAAGTTCATATCTTGTATAATATTCTTTAAGAATGCATTTAAATGTGGCGACTGCAATATTTTTTATCTTTATTGTGCAATATTGAAGCCATTAGAAAATACATTAAAATAAACCTGCAAGCAGAGTTTTGTTTTTGATATTGGAAAGGGCTCTATGCTTTTGTTGAAGGGTTTCCCTAAGAATCCATGTGTTTCACACTGGTTCTGACCCAAATTAACAACAAAATCCATTAGTCATATCTATTGATTGGTGCCGCTGCACTTACTTGTGTCTTATCTTGGTCATCCCATTAAAGGTTTCCTGGATACGTCACTGGTGAGAGCATGGCGAAGAGCTTCTTACAGAACTTTGAAGTATCTCTGAAATTAAGACAATTACAGCAACAAAAAAAAACTACAGTTAAACAATAATGCAATTCATTCAGAGAAGCAGAAAAAAAGCCTTTTTTAAAAGAAAGAAAAATTATTAATTTCATTCAGAAAAACTAAGAAGAAAGTAGTTTTATTTTTTAAAAAAATCTAATTAACTCAAAAGAACTGAACAGAAAATAATGATGTCAAATTAACTTAAAGGTAAAGCAGGTAATAAAATCAAAGGTCAACGGCAGAAAACTAATATATCATAAAAAAAGTGTTTCTATTGGTGTCTAATCACTTAACTAAACTGCTGTGTTTTTAATTCTTTTCAAATGAACCATTTATATGGTTTAAGAGAGCTAACAATTAGGATTTGTGTGCACAGGAACACATATGTGCATATTCATCAACAATGTGCATAAATAAGAATCAGTAAATTCTTGTCGTTGTAAAATCCCACATAAAATGTTTATTGTGTATTTTGTCTGTGAGAATATGATTTAAAAAGTTACAACTTCAAAAATTACAAACAAGAATTGTCATTTATGAATACGGTTTGTTCAGTACGTATTTACGAAACCGACAGCTGTGAAACAACTGTTAAAAATACATCTCGGGGTCACATACATACATTTATATCTACTTACCGTGGGTCCACATGGCAGCTGCCATATTTGTACCACCATTTTTACTATGGTGTCTCTAAATGGACACCAAACAACTGTGTGGAGTGGGAACCCTCTGAGCTTTAAAAATGCAGTACCAGCTTTGTTTGAAGGTGGAAGAGCACCTTGAGAGTTACATAGAAGAAGACACATGTACACACTTTTGAAGTAGTTACCTGTAGCGCGGTCATCGCTGCACCTGAGGCCACTGGATCCACTCAGAGACGAAAATACGTTCATGTCTGTAAGAATTTTGGCCACTGACGGCCACCGTCCATTCCCAACCGTGTTTGGCATTTGAAGTCATTTCTATGCCTATCTTTACCACTAGATGTCAGTAACTCTTACACACACTGTACCTTTATTTGAGAAAAACTGCTTTTTCATGTAATTGTTTAAGAAAGACAGAGCTTTTTTCTTTTTCTTTATTCGAGGAAATTCATCACACTTCTGTATTCTTAGACACAGTTTTACTAAAGCTTATGTTTATTTGTCAGTTTTACAAGACAACAAATGCCCCTCAGTAGACCTGCATTTATCTCTTCGTTTAGCCCAGAGAAACTTTATTTAATTTGTATACTTGACCTCTTGTTCATTTGGTCTTCAGTTATTATAAGACAAGGTGAGGCCAAGTAATTAACAACCTATTGGCTTGTTTTCATCCCCCCCAAAAAAAGTTTATTTATCATTTGAAAACTGATCTATGGTATAATGGACTCTGATTAATTAGTATAAAAAATATGTGTACATCTGCTTATTGATTCGTCAAAAAGCACTTTACTACTACTTAAACTAATTTCAGTAGCTTATTTCATTTTTCTGTGCCCTTAAATAGAAAAATATGTATTATAGGAATAATTATCTTTTGATGATTTGCATCATGCATAAAAAGCACATCATAAAAACTCTGAATTATGTGACATTAACTTCCCTTTGAAGAATATAAAGACAAAAGATTTAAAATAAATTCAGTTGAAGAAGAGAATGTAAAACAACATTCCCTCATATTTTATCTTTTAACACATCTGCTGTATACTTGAATGAAAAATGGTTCATTTTAATCACCACTTTAGCTGTTAGCACATACCGTTGGGTAGGGTTAGGAATTTCAGATTTACCTAATGATTAATAAAGGTTCTGCTATGGCTTCACATAGGCTGCTCAAGCAGAAATGGCTTATTTTAAATTCAGATGACACCACATTTTAACCCGGTTAGAAATATTTTTATCAAACAATATGCATCTTCAGAGGAATTCCTGTTAGAATTTGTCTATAATTTGATATAAATTCTATTTCCTGTGAAGCTAATACACAAACCACAAACCAATATAGACCAGCTTTGCACAACAACAAAGACCACACACAGACACACACACACACACACACACACACACACACACACACACACACACACACACACACACACACACACAC